>CM060321.1:5431888-5439388 GCA_030674155.1 Stramonita haemastoma | reverse complement strand
TCTCTCTCTCTCTCTCTCTCTCTCTCTCTCCTCCTCCCCTCCTCCTCCTCCTCCTCCTCCTGCTCCTCCATTGCCTCCTTCTTATTGTTGTTGTTCGTCTTCTTCTTCATCTTCTGCTTCGTCTTCGTCCTCTGTGTGTGTGTGTGTGTGTGTGTGTGTTTTGTGTGTGTGGTGTGTGTGTGTGTGTGTGTGTGTGTGTGTGTGTGTGTGTGTGTGTGTTTGTGTGTGTGTGTGTGTGTGTGTGTGTGTGTGTGTGTGTGTATTATATATCTGGTTGTCTTGAAAAACCACAATTTTTCCTACTTGTTCTGACTTTCCAATCCATTCACTGCTCAATCTCCTCTCGACCCATCCACCTAAGAACAAGCAGTAAAGGATGAGGGGTGGAGAGACAGAAACGATGTTTTTTAAGCATCACTGTCTGTCAGGCATCAGACAAATGATGAAGGATAAGCCATGCATCCATTGGCCAGCAGGCTGGTTTTGCTGGTGGTTTTTTTTTGTTTGGGGGGGGGGGGGCTGGCTGTGTTGAGAATTGCGCTGATGTCTATTTACCGCTCACTGCACCCACAAATTGGCCTTTCAGCACAAAATTGGCCTCTCTGAAAGGTTGCAAACTTTCTTGATTTGTTGGGCTCGGTTTGGCTTCAGTGAATTGTGGTGTGAGAGAGAGAAAGAGAGACAGACAGACAAAACAGACAGACAGACAGACAGACAGACAGACAGACAGGTAACAGACAGACAGACAGAGAAGACAGACAGACAGAGAGACAGACAGTGAGAGAGGGAGAGAAAGAAAAAAGAGAAAGACAGTAATAACTAGGTTTTCCTACTTCTTAACATTTTAAGTTATATGGGATAAAATCAACACCTTTTTTAATGTTAAATGATAAATTTGCTTAAAGCCCACAAACTTGCAAATGTTTTACGAAAAAAAAGAAAAGCGGGGAAAGGAAAAATACCTGATAAAAACAAATTACTGTTATGAATCCTTCCTTCTAAATCCACCCAACTACCGATCTCTCTCGAGTACATCCCACCTCCCTCCCCTTCAAAAAAAAACAAAAAAAACCAAAGTTGTTAGGGAGGGGATCATGTGGTTTGCACATCACTCTCAGTCAGGCGTCAGACAAATGATGAAGGATGAACCCTCCATTGATTGACTAGGGGCTTCATTCTGCTGGTGTTTTGGGGGCTGACTGACTGTGCTGAAAACTGCGCTGATGTCTATTTACCCATCACTGCACGCACAAATTGGCCTCTCTGAAAGGTCGCAAATTTCCTTGATTTGTTGGGGCTGGGTTGGTTTCACTGTTAGTGGATGGTGGTGGGTGTAGCTGTGGTGATACTTGAGGACAATGAGAGAGAGAAGGAGGGAGGGAGAGAGAGGGAGAGAGAGAGAGAGGGAGGGAGGGAGGGAGGGAGAGAGAGAGAGAGACAGAGAGAGAGAGCGGAGAGAGAGAGAGAGAAAGAGAAGAGAAAGAGGAGAAAGAGAGAGAGAGAGAGAGAGAGAGGAGAGAGAGAGAGAGAGGAGGAGAGAGAGAGAGAGAGGAGAGGAGAGAGAGAGAGAGAGAGAGAGAGAGAGAAAGAGAGGGAGGGAGAGAGAGAGAGAGAGAGAGAGAGAGAGAGAGAGAGAGAGAGAGAGAGAGACAGAGAGAGAGAGAGAGACAGAGACAGAGACAGAGGCAGAGACAGAGACAGAGAGAGAAATGAAGACAGAATAAGAGAGAGGAAGACAGATTAACAGGCAGTAAAAGATAGTTATGACTGTCCATTCTGTCATAGAAGATAAAAGTGCTACTGATCTAAAACATTGAGCTGTGGAGGCAGTTGCTTAATTAAAGAAGGGATTAGAAGAGAAGTGAGAAGGCAAGCATCACTTATTCCCCCAACCCCCAATATTCAGACATTTAGACAGTGCATTGAAGTGGTGAATCAAATTTCCATTTCTTTACTCTTTTCTTTTGTAAGGTTGCTAACAGATTCTTCCCAGCTAGAACATCTAAAAACCTCAGTAAATCTTAATCATTGATACAAAGGCTTCTATTCAAATGCATTCACTGCAAAAGAAGAGGGTTAATGCCAGAAACAATCTCATTTCGTCTAGAATACCAGAGTAAGACAGAAACCTGTTCCTTTGTGTATGACATACACTAGCAGGCAACATGTGTCAAAAGATAGTGATGGTAGAGAGTAATTAGGAGTCAACATACAGATACAAAACATAGTTAAAAACCATATATTCAAACTTTTTTGTTTTTTTTCTGAGGACCACTTACAGGCTTTCACCTACCCACTCATCAAAAGGATGAGAACTTATTCGGGTATAAACCTTCTCAAATGTATCAACGCTTTATTAAAAAAAATTCCAGATCTTCCTTTTCATCAGCAAATTGATATATATGTATGTGTGTGTATATATATATATATATATATATATATATTTATATGTATATATATACATAATGTTAGTATGTCATTTTAAACACCAGATATTTTGAAACTTAAACCACCCAAAAAAAAACAAAAACATCAAGAGACTGACATGCTGAAGGAAAGAAAAAAAAGGAGAAAGAGAGACCAACACTATAACACTCTTTTCGCTAGTCACTTCTCAATAACAACTCCTAGCACCCCCACCCCCACCCCATACCCATTTCACCTCATACCCCAAACACCCCCACCTCTGATCTCCCAACCCCCCTAAAAAGCTGTTAGGGAGGGGATCATGTGGTTTGCAAATCGCTTTCTGTCAGGCGTCAGACAAATGATGAAGGATGAACCCTCCATTGATTAACCAGGGGGTTCATTCTGCTGGTGTTTTGGGGGCTGACTGTGCTGAAAACTGGGCTGATGTCTATTTACCCATCACTGCACGCGCAAATTGGCCTCTCTGAAAGGTTATTAACTTTCTTGATCTGTTTTTTTTTTGTTTTTTTTAATACCACTTTATGTCACAGCAGATCACTCTGCGTGAAATTCGGGCTGCTCTCCCCGGGGAGAGCGCTTCGCCACAAGTGCAGCGCCAACCCTTTGGGTTTTTTTTAATATATACAGCCCCGAGCCACCTTGGGGACTCCAACTCCCCGATTTTTCCTCAGGGATGGTGTCTAAACACACCTGTGTGTATGCTGGTTTTTCTTTTGATAAATTTGTCATTCACTCCTACCGGCACACAATGGCCTGTTCTTCCGAAATGCGGAACGGGGTTTGAACGTGTGCGCAAGATGTTCTGTTTGTGTTCGCACACAGGGCCTTGGTTAATAGTCTCATCCGAATGATTTTGAAATTCAGTTCTCATACAACTGCTGGATTCTAAAAAATGATTCATGACTGTATTCACTTCAGTAAATCTTTTTAAAACACCAAAATGACAGACAGAAAGGTGAAGAAACAATAACTGTGGCAGAATGAAAGGGAGAAAAAAAATAAACACCGATGAACAAACAGCAAACAATGACAATGCTGTAATGTAAAATAGACAGATGCATTAATCTCACCTGCAGTGGTTCACAGGCTCCCTAGTTGCTAAGCTTTTCACTGTCATATGCCACTCTCTGTTTAAAGTTGCAGAGAATGTACTTTTGCAGCCTCAAGGGGTTTGGCAGTCTTCAAGAAGTCATGATCACTTGTACTCCAAAACTAATGTTCTAGCTGACTGATACCGAAGATGCTGCATATTACTGATAAGTTCCATTTGCTTCAGTCAGTCCACTTATGCGTTTACCTCATGCTCTTCATTTGTATCATTATATATATACATATATATATATATATATATATATATATATATATATATATATATATATATATATATATATATATATATATATATATATGTGTGTGTGTGTGTGTGTGTGTGTGTGTGTGTGTGTGTGTGAAATGGGAACTAGCATCCAGAAACATTCTGCTTTTATGAGTGTTATATAAACGACATTCCTTAAAACTGAAGGTGTGCCTGTTTCCTCACTGTAATTCCCAAGCATAATAAGTAAGACAAAGTCCACATTCTGGGCATTTCCCGGGTGTGTGTGTGTGTGTGTGTGTGTGGTGTGTGTGTGTGTGTGTGTGTGTGTGTGTGTGTGTGTGTGTGTGTGTGTGTGTGTGTGTGTGTGTGTGTGTTGTGTGTGTGTTGTGTGTGCGCGCGTGTGTGTGTGTGTGTGTTGTGTGTGTGTGTGTGTGTGTGTGTGTGTGTGTGTGTGTGTGTGTGTGTGTGTGTGTGTGTGTGTGTGTGTGTGTGTGTGCGCGTGTGTGTGTGTGTATGTGTTAGGAAACACCCAATAACTACAAAAGACTGGCCTCTGACACATATGAAAATATCAGTTTCTAGATGCTCTCTTCAAAATGCAAGGAAGCAGAGAGGTAATCAAAAAAGGGAGAGATGAATGGGACCCTAACACGGCAATATTCACCGTCTTTATGATCCGCCCAACATACGAGCCGTTATGGTTCCTTCTGGACCAATAAAAAGGCAGCTCTACCGACAATGAGGATTTTTGTTCCTTGGAGGCTTTCGCAGCTAGTGTCTTTGTGCCAAATGAATCAGTCACTTTCAGACTTATTCTTTTATATATATTTATATATATACATATATATGATAATAATAATATAATAATAATAATAATAATAATAATAAATAATAATAATAATAATAATAATAATAATAATAATATTTACACACGCCAGCGCGTGCATATACACAAAATATACATACAGACCTCCATGTGCATGAAGATTGTACACATGACCGCGCAAGTGCGCGTGCACACACACATACACACACACGCGCCCACATGCGTTGAGGAAGAGAGAGAGAGAGAAAAATCCAATAAAGAGTAATAGGCGTGTTTATGTTTAGTGTTTGTTTGGTGGATATTTTTTGTTTATGTAGTTGACTAGGCGTGTTTTTATAGTTTATTTGTTGCCTATTTCATTCTCTTTCTCTCCTTCCTAAATTTGTTCTTCATAAAAAAACAACCAAGGAGATAACAGTGCCGAGTATCATCATGAAGGCGACTATTTTGCTCACCAGTCAACATGTTAATGATGTCTTTTGAGCACGACAGTAAATAGCTTAGCGTCTGACGCTTGTCAGCCATGCAAATTGTCTCTGAAACGTTTTATTTAAAAGAATAAATAAAAAAAATAAGTAAGTAAATATGTTTTATTGTGGTGGCCATCAGAACGTTGTAATCTAAAACTCATCTAAAGAAAATGACTCCAGAGACACCTACAATAAATGTGGATATCTGCGTGTTTTCCCACACTTGGCAAAACTGCAACAAAATAAATGTGATGAAGACTAAACAGGCGATTGAATCCATTATCAGGCATCGTGACTGCTTTTTAACACGCGCACAATTCAAATGATGATGTCTCCCTTTGGACAGAAAACCCCACTTTCCCCCAATATTGTGAATTATTTGTCTGGAATTTACAACATGAAAAGTATGACTGTTGTCATTGGGTGATTCTTGCACAGAATTGCGTTCTGATCAGCCACCATAGCGCAATGGTTAATGCCTTAGGTTATGGACTAGAAGGAAAGTGTATGCACAATGCAAATGTCACTAAAATACTTTACTATTGGTGTTGCTTTATCACCTGCATCCAGCATATCTGAATAACGAAGATCATTTTCTTTAAATCAAATCAATGAATACAGGTTTATGCATTTAGTATGACGTTGTAAAGAATAACTTGTAATTGGTCTAATTCAGATATACCACATCAAAAAATAAAAGAATTAAACTATGTCATATACACGCACGTGCGCAAGAGCACATACTGCGCGCACATACAAGCACATTAACGAACAGTGAAAGAAAAGGGGAGAGAGAGAGAATGGGGGGGAGAGAAAGGAAGTGAGAGAGGGGAGGCAATTAAAAGAGAGAAGGGGAGAGAAAGGAAGTAAGATAGAAAGAGAACTGATTATTTTGAGCATATAGATCTGAACATTTTTCTATAATCATTTCATCTAAAGGAGCAATCTCCAGACAGGTATGCACTGACAACTAAACGCTATATTCCTCAAAAGTTGAACGACACACAGATCAAAATGTGACTAGCCTGACACTAAGTGAAAATCGCCAATTTCATCATTTTTTTATTTTTATTTTTATTCTATTATATCGAGGATAATGGAATAAGCACTCATTTGCTTTTCTACATCCAGTCCCCATGTCCATGCAGTTTTGTAAATCTTGTCATCTGTTCCCACATGTATGATGTGTTCTATGACGACTCCTTCCAAACCAATAAAATAATAAGTTATCATGTGTAAATCTGAATAATTATCTAACACAGGGCTTAGCATCCAGCATGAGCAATGTCTGTCTGTGCCTTGATGACTGCGTCAAAGATGAAATGGCATGGAGAAGTCAAATGGGCTTTTCCCCCACAGGGAATAATGAACAGACTCGGCAACTGTCCCGGGCCTCAATTTGTCCTTGTGATGTAGATGGCTGCCCTGATTCACAGCAGTAATGGACACACTCAACTGCCGCTGAAGGAGCCCCACGGGTACTTGAACTTGGGGACGGGATGGCCCAGTGGTCAGAATATTGCGCTCCCAATTTGACGACCCGGGTTCGATTCCCGGTCGAGGGGATTTTTCCTCTGGAGCTAACATCAGTGCTGACTCCACTCCCCCTCAAAAGTTCTTCGGATGAGACTATAAACCGACGTTTCGTGTGCGAACGCACGCAGAACATCTTGCGCACTCGTTAAATCCGGTTCCGCTTTTCGTAAGAGTAGGCTATCGTGTGCCGGTGGGAACAGACGACATTTACAAAACTGCATACACATGGGGACTGGATGTAAAAATTCACATGAGTGCTTATTCCATAATCCTAGATATAAAAGAATAAACAAATTAATTAATATTTATTTTCTTTCCCACAGGGAATAATGAACAGATCCGACAACTGTCCCGAGCCTCAATTTGTCCTTGTGATGTAGATGGCTGCCCTGATTCACAACAGTAATGAACACACTCAACTGCCGCTGAAGGAGCCCCATGGGTACTTTAACTTAGGGACGGGATGGCCCAGTGGTCAGAATATTGCGCTCGCAATTTGACGACCCGGGTTCGATTCCCGGTCGAGGGGGATTTTTCCTCTGGAGCTAACATCAATGCCGACTCCACTCCCCCTCAAAAGTTCTTCGGATGAGACTATAAACCGACGTTTCGTGTGCGAACGCACGCAGAACATCTTGCACACTCGTTAAATCCTGTTCCGCTTTTCGTAAGAGTAGGCCATCGTGTGCCGGTGGGAACAGATGACAATTTTTACACAACTGCATACAAACGGGGACTGGATGTAAAAAGAAAAAAAAAGCATATGAATGCTTATTTCATTATCCTCGATATAAAAGAATAAAATAAAAAAAATCAAAATTAAATAAAATAAAGTTTTTAAAAATATATAAAAAAGCACTCAACTGCCACTGAAAGGGCCCCACAGGTACTCGGACAGCAAAAGACCTTCATTACCTAGC
>CM060321.1:5414388-5421888 GCA_030674155.1 Stramonita haemastoma | reverse complement strand
GATAGATATAGATATATATATACATATATATATATAGACAGACAGACAGACAGACAGACAGACAGACAGACAGACAGACAGACAGACAGACAGACAGACAGACTATAATATTAAACAGTTAATCCATTTCTTCGACACTGCGTAACACAAGAAAGCCAAAAACATCACAACAAAACACACACACACACACACACACACACACACACACACACACACACACACACACACACACACACACACACACACACACACACACACACACACACACACACACCTTCAAAAACTGATACAAGTACCAATAATCTCTGTCCTCCTGATTTCCACTTTTCATCCATCAGCATATCAAAAATATATATCTATACCATACTAGCAAACTAGACCACCCGATCGGACAGACCTCACGAACGAGTGTCTAGCAGAGAGGGAAGACGTGAGCTCTGACACTGCAGACCATTACCGAGCATTGAGAGGCCGTGCCCACAGCCTGCTCTGTGGGGATGTGGGGACAACTTCAGCTAATGAAAGCAGGCTTTACAGGGTCTGAGCAGGCCATCGGATTCTTTTTCAGCATGTACTCTCTGCTATGTTTTTACTTATTTTCCCCCCATTTTTAATTTTTATAATATTACAAATTTATTTTTATTTATTTTATACATTTTTTTTATCTTTTATATCGAGAATAATGGAATAAGCACTCATGCGCTTTTTTGCATCTTTTCTTTTCTTTCTTTTCTTTCTTTTATTCTTTTATATCGAGGATAATGGAATAAGCACCCATGCGCTTTTTTGCATCCAGTCCCAGTGTGCATGCAGTTTTTATTAATCGTGTCATCTGTTCCCACCGGCACACGATGACCTACTCTTAAGAAAAGCGGAACAGGATTTAACGTGCGCGCAAGATGTTCTGCGTGCGTTCGCACACGGGGCCTCGGTTTATAATCTCTTCCGAGGGACTCACAAACTGAGTGATCTAGCAGGCCATTGGATTCTTTTAGCACATTCTGCTATATTTCTACTGATTTTTCCCAATTTTTTTTTTAAAGATTACAAATTGAATCTGTACTCTGTGTGTCTGTCTATTACTGTATCTAGGCACTTGCTTGTGTATTCTCAACTTTTTATAGCGTGGGTATTGGAGTTTGTGTGTTCAAGTGGAAGGAAGGGGCAAGGTGGTTAAGACATTCGACTGCCAACAAGGAAACCGTAAGGTTCTATGTTCGATTCCAAACCTCGTTCTTTCTTCCCAGTTAGATAAAAAAAAAATCAAACTGAACATCAAAGTCATTCGGATAAGACCATAAACCGAGACCAGAGCCCCGTGTGCGAACGTACACAGAACATCTTGCGCACACGTTAAAAACCCGTTCCGTCTTCCGGAAGAGCAGGCCATTCTGTGCCGGTAGGAGCGGATGGCAAAGAAAATATAAAACCAACTTGCATACAGGTATCGTGTTTAGCTACCATCCCTGAGAAAAACTTGGGGGGTTGGAGTCCTCAGGGCGGTTCGGGGCTGTGTATGACAATGTTCTGGCGGCTCCTGCGACGGCACTGGAACCATTCGTATTGGCGATTGTCTTTCCAACGGATCATTCCAGCGACGTGGAGAGGGGAAGGGGGGATCTGCTGCATGGGTAACAGCTTGCCCTATATACTTAACTTACCCAGCTTTTGCGCACTAGAGCCTAGAGCGCAACTTCATAGTCTTCCGAGACTGACGGATGCCTAGTTCTATTGTTATCAAGTACAGAATGGAGTCAGCACTGATCTTAACTCTAAGGGAAAATATCCCCCTGAACGGGATTTGAACTCGGGTGGTCAGACTGCGAGCGCAATGTTCTGACCACTAGGCTATCCCGTTCCGCCATTACGGAACAGTTAGAGGCCGTGCCCACAGCCTGCCCTCTGGGGATTGAAGGGAATCTTCAGTTAATGAAAGTGGGCTTTGCGGGGATTACAAGGCCATTTGTTTATTAGAAGATATTCTGCATCAACAGTTTTTCCTTTTTGTTTACCTTTTTCGTTTGTTTATCTAGTTGTTTGTTTATCTATTATTTCTTCTCTTTTATTGATTTATTTGTTTGTATTTTGGCTCCTATTGATCTTTATAAACAGCAATGTTTTTTTTATTTGATTGTTTTGCTGCTTGTATAAATGTATCTGTATATACTTTATGTACTTTTTTCACTTTATTGGATGCTGCGAAAAAGGAAAGCATGTGTAAAAAATATTATTCCCATTTAAGAGCACGATATTTTTAAAGGTATTCAGACATATTCGTGCATGCAGGCATATTTGTCACACATGTGCATCGGGGCACACACAGACACACACAAACACACACACACACACACGCACGCACGCACGCACACACGCACACATACACACACGCAAGCACGAACGCACACACACACACACACACACACACACACACACACACACCACACACACACACACACACACACACACACACACACACACACACACACAACCACACACTCACACACACATACACACACACAAACAAACAATAAACACACATACAAACAACCAGAAAAATGGACCAAGAAGGTAAATACATACATACAAAGATACGGAGAAAATTTGTACGAGTTACAAGCCCTGATATGGCCTGTGTGGTCGGCGGGGCTATAAACAACATGGATTGAATTGGATTGGATTGGGAAAAAATGGTGACAATGACACAGACACAGATTGAGAGACAAAGACGGGAAAATATAGCAAGAGTAAGATTGAAACAAAAGAAACGGAAGCAAACAGATATATAGACAGACAGAGACAGAGAAAGAATCACAGAAGGGAATAAGACAGACACATGTAGATGCGCAGACCGGCAGAGACACAGATACACGGCGAAAAATTTACAAAAGAAAAAAAAACAGAAAACTAAAATTTTAAAAAGTCGCAGATTTATTTAATGTAATTTTCCTCAAAATGAAGACCTAACTCAACACCACACTTTAAACAAAGCAAACAAAAAAACCCAACAATCTCCTCACATTTTCCAAACAATACTTAACCTTACCAAAAGCAAGAAGGGCATCTTAAATTTTGCACATGACAAGGGAAAACATTCTGAGCAATAAAAACGAGCATTTCACTGAAGACAACCAGGCTTCGCTCTGAGAGGTAAGGTAGGCAGTCAGTCACCCATACGTAAGCGGAATATCATCTCTTTCTGCCCGACAGCTTTGATGCCATGGAAGCGGAGGGAAAAAGAGAATCTGGACATCTAAGAAGCTTTCCATCTAGCTCTTGATCTGCTCTGATGGCCATGGAAATTGAAATCCCCGCCCCCGCCTAGGAGAGAGAGAAGAGAGAGAGGTGGAGGAGGGAGGAGGGAGGGAGAGAGGGGGGAGGGAGAGGGGAGGGAGGGGGGAGGAGGAGAGAGAGGGAGGGAGAGGGGAGGGAGGGGAGAGAGGGAGAGGAGGAGAGAGGGGGAGGGAGAGAGAGGGTGGGAAGGAGGGAGGGGGGTAGAGAGAGAGGATGGGGGAGGGAGGGGGGTGAAGGAGGGAGGGAAAAGGGAGAGAGAGAGAGAGAGGACAGGGGGAGAGAGAGACAGGCAGACAGATAGACAGAACGACAGAGACAGAGAGAAAGAGATATATACAGAGAGAGAGAGAGTGGGAAGAGAGAAGGGGACGGAGGGAGGGAGAATGAGAGAAAAAAAAAAAGAAGAAAGAAAGAAAGAGAGAGAGAGATACACACTCACACCCACACCCACACCCACACACACACACACACACACACACAACAGGGGCAGACAGGCAGACAGAAAGACAGGCAGACAAATAGACCACATAGATACACAGACAGAAAGCATAGCATACGAAAGTGTGACCAAGCTGAAAAAAAACATTCAGCGTAATTTGAATATATGTCCAATCCTTCTTGATCTTTCTTCACATCACGAACCCAGCATTTCAAATCACCAGACTTTCCTCTTCACCCCCCCCCCCCCCCCCGCCCTTGTCCAATACATAAACCACCAGCCTGTTTCCTGGAGTTCGCATCGCTTTCTATTCCCTTCCATTCCATTCCCTTGCTTGTCCTTAGGACCAGACTATAAGCCTACGTTCCCTGTGCAAACGCACGCATAACATCTTGTCCACATTCAGTAAAAACCATCCATCTTTCTTAGAAGAAAAGGAGACCAGCTTTTTGGCCAATGTCTTGGATCACATAAACAACTTAACATGCAATCTGCAATATGGGGGGGGGGTGGGCTTTGTGGGATTTAAGTCTTAAGGGACACTGCTTGAAAAAAATTTACACGGAAGTTATAGGAGAGTTGAGTGTTATCAAGCTTTAAAAAAAAAAGCATTCTATTATCACACCTTCTGGGTGTGACTTCAATGCGTGTTACTAATTCCACTTTCACTCATAATGATATCAAGTATCACTGCACTCACACATACATATTTTGCAGCAGGATATAGAAATATAGTTATTTCCTCGCATTCCTTCCCAATCACTGTTAAATGACTTGCTTATAATCGAAATCAAAGTCAAAAATGGTTCTTTTTTTTAATGGTTGATGGAATCTATACTACATTTGCGGCGTTTTTCATCAAGCTACGTAAAAAAAATGCATGTCACTTGAGCGATATGTAAATAGTGCAGACATCACAACACGCTTCAGAAATAAGTATTGAACAAGTCAGGAGTGACTGAGGCAGTAGTCAGGCAGTTCGTGCTCATCCTGGCGGAAGCTGGTGTAAAAGCAAGCTTTACAAGGGCGAGGAGGGCACGTGGACTTTAGAGAGGAACTTCGGCCATGTCTCCGCTCTTACTTTCGCGGGCAATTTTTGTTTTCATAGCTCAAAATAGAAAGTGGAGAGAAAAAGAGAGAGAACGAGAGTGAGTGAGAGAGAGAGAGAGAGTCAGAGAGAGATTGTGTGTGTGTTTGTTGTGTGTTGTGTGTGTGTGTGTGTGTGTGTGTGTGTGTGGTGTGTGTGTGTGGTGTGTGTGTGTGTGTGTGTGTGTGTGTGTGTGGTGTGTTTTGTTCTATTCTATTGTATTCTATTGTATTCTATTCTATTCTATTCTATTCTATTCTATCGATGATAATGGGGAGATTTATGTGTATGTGTGTGTGTCTTTAAAGATAATCAGGAAACAAATGCTTGACTTTGACTTAGAACTTGACGCAGAGCCTACTTATCCATTCTTCATTTTATCACAGAAATGAAGAAACTAAATCTCTGCTTTGAAACGGTGTAGACACTTTTTTGCTTTTATAAGTTGCCGCATCGGAGTTGAAAATCTGCATAACTGATTTTTGTGTGTCTACTACTCATTGGATTTCAATTCTACATAATGATAAGAATGTAAGGAGCCAACTATTCTGCTTTGTTTTTGTTTTTCTTTAATACTAAAGAAAAGCCAGAGAGGGACACAATTTTTTTAAAAAAGGTACAGAGAAAGAGAAGACGATTGAAAAACATGAAATGATTTTAATTGGTCAAAAGGAAAGCCTAGGGACAAGGCGCTTTGAATACAATTTATATGCGAATTTCTGCAGATTTTTTAGATTCTATGCCCTCGTGCTTAAGCCAAAGGCTTCTAATTTCTGTGGGGAAAAAATGTGAAAATTGCTAGACAGAAACGTGACAATTTTACATAGCACAATGTTTTTTTATTTTGAAAACTGAAAGATGAACACATAAAAACAACTGCGAAATCTCCACAGAGATTTCCATCATTCTCTACTTGAACACATATGAGCCATTGAAGTGGAGGCTGCAAGAGGACAAGAAAAAGTTGTATAAAGGGCTTTCACACAGGGTTTTCATCTGTAGTGGTGCATTCACGGATCAGCAAAAAGGTTAATGAAAAATAACGCCAACATTTTGAAAACTTATGAATCAACTGGATTTGGGTCGTCTTTCTTCTGGTTTGCCTCTTTGATGGGTTTGTCTAGTTGATTGGCTGTTTAATCAGCTGGTTTTCTTTGGTGTAGTCTTTTTCTTTCTTTCTTTCTTTCTTCTTCTTCTCCTGCTTTTTCTTTCTTTCTGTCTGTCTGTCTTTCTTTCTTTCTTTCCTCTTGTTGTTGTTGTTGTTCTTCTTCTTCTTCTCCTCTTGCTTTTTCTTTCTTTCTTTCTTTCTTTCTTTGCTGTTGTTTTTGTTATTGTTATTGTTGTTGTTGTTGTTCCTCTTCTTCTTCTTCTTCTTCTTCTTCTTCGCAATTCTTCTTCGCAATTCTTCTTCGCAATTCTTCTTCTTCTTCTTCTTCTTCCGCAATTCTTCTTCTTCTTCTTCTTCTTCTTCTTCTTCTTCTTCTTCGCAATTCTTCGCAATTCTTCTTCGCAATTCTTCGCAATTCTTCTTCTTCGCAATTCTTCACAATTCTTCGCAATTCTTCGCAATTCTTCTTCTTCTTCTTCTTCGCAATTCTTCTTCTTCTTCTTCTTCTTCGCAATTCTTCTTCTTCTTCTTCTTCTTCGCAATTCTTCTTTCTTCTTCTTCTCTTCTTCTTCTTCTTCTCTTCTTCTTCTTCTTCTTCTTCTTCTTCTTCGCAATTCTTCTTCTTCTTCGCAATTCTTCTTCTTCTTCTTCTTATTTTCCAGAGTGTGTATAGCATAGATAATGTTTAAGGTTCTAGTAAATTGAATAGTAGTGTATTTTATTGTGTGTGTATTGCATTGTATTGTGTTGCAATTCATTGCATTTCATAGTGTTGTATTGTACAATTGTTTTAATCGCAGCGGGTTTCTCTATAACAAAAAAAAAAAAAAAGCTAGACTCTTTTTTCTTGGGAGAGTGCGTCGGCACTGAAAAACGTTTTTGTTTATCATTTTGTTGTCTTTTTGTTACTGAATGTATGTGTGGTAGTGTACGCTATATAAATTCCATGTATTATTATTATTATTATTATTAGTGTACCTACCGGTATGGCTTTTTTCACGAACTTTTGTCAGGGACAACTCTATTATTGGCTTAAGTTCTTTAGCAAGTGCTAAACTCATCTTGCCCTCATGATCTCGTCTTATAATCTCATCCGAAAGACTAGCACCCAAACCACCACATCAGAACAACTGGATGGGGGGAAATTTGGATTCAAACAGAATTCAAACCAGTGACTTTTCCATTTCTAGACATGTGGGTTACGTGTAGACTGCTGATCGGCACAAAGCTTGCCACCTTCCTAGAAGATAGATGAAACACATCTTTAATCTTTCATTGCTTAACCAAGGGAAGGAAAAAAAGAAAACCAAAAATTTTCCGGACAAACGTCAAACATAGACATTATTAGGAGGTGAAATATGAAAAAATGGTGTCCGCAAAGAAGGTATGCAAACATCATTTCAATACATCAGGAAAGATTAAGTGAATCTATTTTATCCAGAGACGGTGATGTAACTAAGAAAATGATTGAAATCAAAATGTTTTCTGCTATAAAAGTGAGCATAAGCATGCATACATACCTACGAGCGCACGCACGCTCGCACGCACACTCACACACACATATAATTATATATA
>CM060321.1:5404388-5406888 GCA_030674155.1 Stramonita haemastoma | reverse complement strand
ACCTTAATTAATGGTGGACAAAAACGGTGGATACGCAAAAATATCACTATTGGTGAACCGCCGAGGAACGAATATGTATAGAATTGAGAGAGAGAGAGAGAGAGAGAGAGAGAGAGAGAGAGAGAGAGAGAGAGAGAGAGAGAGAGAGAGAGAGAGAGAGAGAGAGAGAGAGAGAGAGAGAAGGGGAGAGAGAGGATACTGAACACTGAACACTGAAATTAATGCGCATCGGCCTTAAGCCACAATACAAAAGAATGGTGGGCATAGAGTGTGGGTATATAATATAAGTGCTATAAACATATTACTATCAACGTATATGTATATGAAATGATGAATAAGCAATAATACAACAAGAAATATATATAAGCCATATGTTAAATGTTCATCACGAAATAAGAGAGAGAGAGACAGACAGACAAAGAGAGACAGAGAGACAGAGAGAGCAAACGTAATCTTCAATTTATTAACCAAATAGATATAAAATCTCTTCAGTAAGACGTTGCATAGTCCTTAAGACATTCCAAACTCCTTTTTGTACTCAAATTTGCCAAACAAAATGACAAAATGCATAACTTCACATTCATCTATTAACTATCCCGTTTGCATATAACAGTGCTAAAATCCAGAGACAAACCAGCGAGAAATTAAAAAGAAAAGACAGGCCAAGCAAAAGACAGACATAACAGATAAAGGAAAATATAAAAAAGAAACAGATTTTAATTGATCAGAAGAAAAGCCTAGAGCTACAACAGCTTTGAAGATAAACCAAAACAAAAAATCACCAAATTTTTTCATGTTATTTGGATTCTCTCCCACAACGCTCAAAGCAAAAGACTCCTCGATTTTTTTTTTGTGGAAGAATGGCGAAAATTACTGGATAGAAACGTGACCATGTTACATGAAACAAGACCTTGTTCCGAAAGCTGAATGATTCCGTCACGAAGAAGAGCTACAGATTCTGCAGAGAGAGTTTTCCATTATTCTCGGCTTGAACACATACGTGCCTTTGAAGTGTGTGGGGGGCAAGAAGAAGAACCGAGTAGTTGTAAAGGGCTTTGCTGTATGATTTTTTTAGTTTGTAGGAATGCACTTGCGAATCATACAAAAAGAACGAAATAAAAAAGGGTAACACTGAAATCTGGAAAATTCGGGGGTTCTTGTTTGTTTCCTTTGTATTAATTGTGGATAGGTCTATTGGTTAGTTGGTTTGCTGGTTGCTTTGTTAGGTTTCTTCTTGTTCTTCTTGTTCTTGTTCTTGTTCTTGTTCTTGTTCTTGTTCTTCTTCTTTTTCTTCTTCTTCTTCTTCTTCTTCTCCTTCTTCTTCTTCTTCTTCTTCTTCTTCTTCTTCTTCTTCTTCTCCTCCTCCTCTTCTTCCTCCTCCTCCTCTTCTTCCTCCTCCTCCGTCTCCTTCTTCTTTTTCTTCAAATTTTGTTAGGAGTTGGGTGGTCTTAGCATTCTTTTTACATGGCAGTTTCTACTCTTATTCATACGTTCTTTCTTATGTATCTGTCCATGCATGCATGTATGCGAGCACACACACACACATACACACACACAAAACACACACACACACACACACACACACACACACACACACACACACACACACACACACACACACACACTGATTTCTCCATGGCTGATATCACCAGGATAACACAAGAATAAAGCTTGTTCAGCATCGTAAAGCCCTGAAAACTGTACAAAGTCTGCAAGATGTTACCAGCCGCCATGGCGCAGTGGTTAGCGCCGTGGATTCCGGACTGGAAGGTCGCGGGTTCGAATCCCATAAGTCATAGGGATTTTTTCGGGCTCCGGCCGGCTCCTACCCAGAGTGAGTGTGCTGTGGGCTCAGTGGGGAGACTGGGACCACACAGTCGAGCTTCATCCACTTTACGGATGCGAATTTGAGAGTGTTGCTCAAATTACCTGACCAACACTGCAGGTGTCTGTATCTCTCGGGCCTGGTTGACGCCGGGATATATTATGACAGTAAGCGTAGAGAACAACCCTGTCAAGTAGTCTCAAAGCGGATGCACCTCCACAGCAGCATCATTACATCATCCTCATCCTCATTGATCATCATGCAATAATAAAGATTGCCTCTGATTCGGTGGCCTCCGTTGCTCTGGTCTCATGGTGACCTCAGATTCGGTTTCCCCATACGCTTCTGTGCCTGTGGTGAATTTGTGTCAAAGCCTTTGGGGTTGGGGGTTCGTGGGGAGGCGGTCGTTGGAGGGACGTTGTGGTGGTCGCCACCTTGGGTGGGTGACTCACTCAGTCTGGCTCCGCGACTGAGCTAATACTGTCGTTAGTAGGGGGCTTAGTAGGTGGTGTCCTGCGTATGTTAGCTCAGAACAGGCACCACTGAACACCACCAAAGTGACCCAGCAGAAGTGCAGGGCCCCTCTGGCTGGTGGCCCCGCGGCGGCCTAATATTGATGAGCTCCCCGTGGACTCCCGACCCCGGGGGTGAGACACAACGAATCTGGGTATGGCT
>CM060321.1:5399388-5401888 GCA_030674155.1 Stramonita haemastoma | reverse complement strand
TCCTGAAAATATCTCGCCAGTTTTGCAAGAGAAGAGGTTACAGAAACAAATTCAATGTGTTGAGAAGCTAGCATGTACCGATGACAAATTGATTAAAAACAATATTGTTAATACTTGCTGATTCTGTTTATACTTTTTTCTATTTCTTTTTAACTCTCTTATATCGAGGATAATGGAATAAGCACTCATGTGCTTTTTTACATCCAGTCCCCACGTGTATACAGTTTTTGTAAGTCGTGTCATCTGTTCCCACCGGCACACGATGGCCTACTCTTACGAAAAGCGGAACAGGATTTAACGTGTGCGCAAGATGTTCAGCAAGATGTTCTGTTTTTAACAAGGGTGTTTTTTGTTTCGTTTGGCTCCATATCCCCATTTTGGACTCTTTTTAGCGACTGAAGTAAGCTCGTGAAGCAAAATGAAAAAGGTTGTGTTGTCTTGTATGTGTTAAGATTTTGTTTGAGTAAAACAATAAAACAGATGCAAATACAAATGTAGGAGATTGACTGATTCCTGTTTCGCCTGAAAAAAGAGTACATAAACAAAGTCAAGTGCAAGCGCTTTGATTTGTTTTTGCAAGATATAGCGCTATATAAATTCCATTTTTTTTTTTTTTTTTTTTAATTATTATTATTATTATTATAATTATTAAGTGCCAATTTCTATGTATCTGATTTCTGTCATCCTGTTAATGATATAGGGATTTGTACAAAGTCATGATTAAAACAAATCAAATGTACACAGCTAAATATGGCGCTATCATTCATAGCTGCAGCACGGTATTATAAGAGCATAAAATCTTAATTCAACTCGTTCAATACTTTAGAATCTTCATACATGTTTAGTATGTCATTTCTGGTCGTATCAATATACGGAGCAACTTTTTGCAGCGGTTTTTACTTTATTTTTTGCTGCCTCATCTTCCGTGACGCTCCTGTCCCCGCCGCTCCCACGCCGCTCCCTTCAACTTTCCCGCCACAGCCATGCCCAGGTTTGTCATGTCTCATCCCCAGGATCGGAAGTCCACAGGGAGCTCATCGATATTAGGCCGTCGCGGGGCCACCAGCCAGAGGGGCCCCTGCACTTCTGCTGAGTCACTTTGGTGGTGTTCAGTGGTGCCTGTTCTGAGCTAACATACGCAGGACACCACCTACTAAGCCCCCTACAAACGACAGTATTAGCTCAGTCGCGGAGCCAGATTGAGTGAGACGCCCACCCGAGGTGGAGACCACCACAACGTCCCTCCAACGACCCGTCTCCCCGCGAACCTCCAACCTCAAAGGCTTTTGACACAAACTCACCATGGGCACAGAAGCGTATGGGGAAACCGAATCTGAGGTCACCATGAGACCAGAGCAACCGGGCCCACGGAATCAGAGGCAATTTTTTTCATTGCATGATGATCGATGAGAATGAGGATGATGTAATGATGCTGCTGTGGAGGTGCATGTGCTTTGAGACTACTTGACAGGGCTGTACTCTACGCTTACTATCATAATATATCCCGGTGTCAACCGGGCCCGAGAGATACAGACACCTGCAGTGTTGGTCAGGTAGTTTGAGCAACACTCTCAAACTCGCATCCGTAAAGTGGATGAAGCTCGACTGTGTGGTCCCAGTCTCCCCATTGAGCCCACAGCACACTCACTCTGGGTAGGAGCCGACCGGAGCCCGAAAAATCCCTATGACTCATGGGATTCGAACCCGCGACCTTCCAGTCCGGAATCCAAGGCGCTAACCACTGTGCCATGGCGGCTGGTCCTTTTCTTACTTCTTAGTCGAGTCGTGGCCCTCGAGTGTTGCCCACAACATAGCTATAAAAACTGAGGAGCCCAAGATCTGAAACTGGAATCATGTCTGCCCGGTATGTCTAATCAAACATCCTGTTTCAGATCATTTGAAAACAGAAAACAGACATTGAGACCCTCCCATCAAGAATATCCAAAGAGTAGTTCAATGTAAGATATAAGATAAAGTATGGTATATTACTAACGGCAGAATCGTGAAAAACTGTTAAAATGCTTCCTTAAAAATGGTAATGATAGCTGTTTCAAAACTCTGAAATAAAATATTTATTATTATGAGTGGGTTTTTATCATTCTACTACTTATGAAAGACACAGTGGCAAAGGGAATGTGTGTATGTGGTACGGAGAGAAAAATGATGGAATGAAAAATGTACATAAAGGACTCCAGACAACTTTAGGACTCTATTTTCTGGTCTTCATTTTTTTTTTTTGGCATGACGTGTTTAACCAATAACACATATCATAACAAATGTTCGACCAGTCCTTTTTCTTCTTCAGTCATTTTCAACAGTCTTCACAACCAGACAATCATCATGCGTCCCCACCGACATAAATGGCCTACTCTTTAAGATGGCGGCATGGGTTTTAATACGTGCCCGATATGTTTTGTGTCCGTTTTTTTACACACGAGACCTCGGTTCATAGACTCCTCCGAAGGACTTTCAAGAGAGTGGAGTCAGCCTTGATGGTAAC
>CM060321.1:5386888-5391888 GCA_030674155.1 Stramonita haemastoma | reverse complement strand
CACTCATGTGCTTTTTTACATCCAGTCCCCGTATGTGTGCGGTTTTGTAAATCTTGTCATCTGTTCCCACCGGCACACAATGGCCTACTCTTACGAAAACCGGAACAGGATAAACAAAATATGTATATATATATGCACAAACATAATGAAAGGACACATAAACAGAACGCAGTCGAAAGTTTTGGAAGTGCGTTTGACACAGGCAAAAACGAATAAAATAAAAATTGGAAACCATCACTGTGGCACTGCCACAAGAAAAGCAGAAACAAAACCAGAGGAATGATGTAGTGCAGTCAAGCACGCCAATGCAACAAATGACCCATGCTGTTATTTTCTGCGCAAAACGGTTCGGGAGGAGCATTTCATATTAAGAAGATTAGACAGGATATTGATGGTTGGCGCTTTAGAAACAATGCAAGGGTCTTTCACCAATTTGGTTATTTGTTTTTTTAAATTGTTTTTGTGTAGATTTTCTTGGGTTTGGGTTTTGTTTCGTTTCTTCGGTTTTGTTTTGGTTTATTTTGGTTTGTTTCTTGCTTGATTCTATGTAATGGTGTCTTAGGCTGGGTTGGAATGCTGTGGCTGTCTGAAAAGACTAACCCGATCAATCATTGTATCAATTCATCACTTGTCACATCTGTTAAGATAGTTTGGGGGTAAAGAAACAAGCAGACAGGCAGAGAAACGAGGTGTTTTTTTTAAAAAGGGAGGTTTATCTGTAAAGGGATAGATCTAAGAAAACAATATGAAAATATCAAAAGTGTTCTGTATGATTCCGAGTTGCACGTCCTAGTATCAGTTGCAGAAAGTATTTGCCAGTCACCAGTGGGACAGTTACTGTAAATGAAATTTTATAAACTTATCATCATCCATTACACTCTTCATCCTTTCACCTTTCCCCTCATCCCCTTTATCAGTACATTCTTAATGTGAATGTACCATTGTCTAAATCACCTTGTAGTGAATGTACGTTAAACCAATGAGAAGAAGAAGAAGAATGTTTACTTTATGTCAGTGTTGGAAGTCATCAATGTCAACATATCTTTTAAAAGAGGAAGGAGCATCAGTGGTCAGAGCACTCATTTTCCCCAAGCTTGGGTTAAGCAGCATCGAGCGTGGTTACCAATTGGATGAGTGACCGTTTGCGCACCTTGGCTTCAGTACAGTCCCCCAGTCCACCCAGCTGTAAATGGGCACCTGCCCTCCTCAGGGTCAGGGAAGGTAAAGCAGCGAGGGAAAGGAGATAGGCGCCACACGCAATATGCTTGCCCCTGGGGAATTTGATGTCCATGGCATATTGTTTACAATACTTTAAATGAAAAAATAGAACAAAGATAAATAAACAAACTGGAAACAAAAAATCCCCAAATTTTATTAAATTGAAAACGCCCCATAAAATCCAAACATAACACTTCAAAATGAATAAAACCACCAAACTACCCCCCAAATCTAGTATAATTCTACATAAAAACCAACCTCCCCCCCAACCCCCCTCCTGTCCAGTGTAATTCTGAAAAATGTAGCATACATGTGAGGAAGAGAACAATACTGTCCTTAATTTGACGGAAGAGAGAGAGAAAAGAGAGAGAGAGAGACAAGGCAAGGCAAGGCAAAGTCTTTTATTCGAGGATAATAGATAAGCACTCATGTGCTTTTTTACATCCAGTCCCCGCCCTTTTCAGGGATACATCAAGTTAAAAAATATACTAAACAATAAGACTTTACGCAGTACCAAACAACACACAAGAATAAAGGACACTATATATGATAAGGTAATAAAATGCACTCTTTCAGAAGACAAAAATCAGAAGTCACAACAAAAAATTTTGATTATGGAAAAAAAGAAAAGCGTTAGTAGATAAGGAGCAAACAAGAGAACAAAATGAAATAAACAACCGAAAACATCAATCCACCACTATCTATCAAAAATTGTACATGTAATATAAATCATACATTTGGATAAAAGGGGAATTTTTTTTTTTTAAACCAGCATCCTTATTGGAGGGGGGGGGGAAGACATACTACCAATAAAGTTATAATATAAAAAAAGAAGAAAAAAAACACATAGAACATCCTAATTGTTTCAAAAAATATATCATTATTTTCAATCGGATGTTTTACACACACTCACACTCACTCACGCACAGACACACACACAGACACACAGATACACACACACAGACACACACACACAGACACACTAACACACTCTCACACACACATACACACACAAACATACATTCACACTCACACACTCACACACACACACTCACACACACACAGACACACTCTCACACACACATATACACACAAACATACATACACACACACACACACACACATACACACACACTCACACACACAAGCGCACATGCACACACATACACACACACTCACACACGCACACACACACACACACACATACACACACACACATACACACATACACACACGCACGCTCGCGCACACACACACACACTCACACACTCTCACACACACACGCACGCACGCACACACACACACGCACACACACACACACACACACACACACACAACACACACACACACACACACACACACACACACACACACACACACACACACACACACACACATTTTCACCGGTTCTGACACATTTCATCAATAAACTTCATTCAAGGAAAATATATGCCTTGAATTCTGAAAAATCATAAAGGATACACGAATACTCTATCTACTGTAAGGCACATATTTTGGGATATATATACCCTAATATCATATCAATCTTATGATTACATCATAAAATTTATGTTTCTAATTATATATGTGGTAATGGACAAAGTTATTCAGGTTAAAAAAAATAAAAAAAAATTAACGATCATTAATTACAATTTTACATAAAATCAATTACATTCATAGCACGTGATTATCAAAAAGGGAGTACAAAATATGACTAAAAATGGATGGTAATAGGTGAGACATTCGGGGAGAGAGAGAGAGAGAGAGAGAGAGAGAGAGAGAGAGAGAGAGAGAGAGAGAGGAGAGAGAGAGAGGAGAGGAGAGAGAGAGAGAGAGAGAGAGAGAGAGAGAGAGAGAGAGAGAGAGATTGTAAGTGTAGGCTACTGATAAGGATGCTAAATATCTTTATTATATAACAAGTGGGATAGTGAAAATCAGTCTTAAAAATCAGCTACAATGATACAATGGTATAATACATGAGAGAGAGGGAGAGGAGAGAGAGAGAGAGAGAGAGAGAGAGAGAGAGAGGAGAGAGAGAGAGAGAGAGAGAGAGAGAGAGAGAGAGAGAGAGAGAGAGAGAGAGAGAGAGAGAGAGATGAAAAGGTAGATAGACATATAGAAAAATAGAGAGAGACAGAGACAGACCAAAGCAGAGATAGAGATCAGAAACGTCACCAAAAGCAGCATGCAAATTTACTGCCAAAGCCAGCTTTTTTTCTCCGCGCTTTTTTTTGTTTGTTTGTTTCTTTCTTTCTTTTCTTTCGTTTTATTTTTCTTGTTTTTTTCCTCTTTTTTTTTTAAACTTGCGGCCTGAACTGTAAACACGTTCGCTTTCTGCATGAAAAGTGTTCATGTGTGTGTGGACTGGGGGGTTGCAGGGCAGTTTGCAAGGTGTCATTTCACACAGCCCCCTAGCTGCAGTGCAGACCACTGGCACTGCTGGGGAGGGAGAAAAAAGAAAGACTTCTGAAGACTTTGATTTTCAACTTACTGGTCGGTGAAGACTGAAGAAGAGGTACGTGTCAGTATTTTTTGTTTTCACTGTCATTCAGAGTTTACATCTTTTTTGTAACTAAGAGGAATAGTTATAATGGCAGATATAAGCTGAGATTTTAAAAACAAAATCTGGCTCTAGATATATTCTTGGATCATCCAAAGTCAAATTGTAAACTGAGTGATACCGCACTAGGCCTGACGACACCTCAAGTTTTGCTGTTGGTCCAATTTTAAATAAGTAAATGGGTTTTTTCGTACATTGACGGTGGTCTTTTATAAGTCGTCGATTTTCTATAACTATTAAAAGGAGGACACTTCGTTGGTCCAATTTTAAATAAGTGGGTTTTTTCGTACATTGACGGTCTGGTCTTTTTTAAGTCGTCGATTTTCCATAACTTTTAAAAGAAGGCAGGGGGGGAGAGGGAGTCAACTACTCAAATTCAAAACAAAATACTTTTCGAAGTTTTTATTGCTATCTGGCTGATTTTTTAACACTTGGTGCTGATTTGAGTGCTGGGATAAGGATTGCAAAGGTGAGCTACTTGTCCAGTCCCCGTGTGTATGCTTGTTTACAAATTCTGCTCCCTCTTGCACGCAATGGCCTATTACAAAAGGTGGAACAGGTTTTAACGTGAGCGCAAGAGGTTCTGCGTGCGCTCGCACACGGGACCTCAATTTATTGTTTCGTCCATAGAACTTAGGGATAACCAAAGTATTACTTTTGTGTAATTTGGGGATGATAAATCAAGCATATGGCTGGCGTCCTCAGCACAGCGTGGTTTTATCGGTCTAAAGGAATGAATTTAACAATAATATTTTCTCATTTAATTTATTTTTCGAATTGACTGTGTCGGATACTTGAGGGAATAAGGTTGTATTGGTTTTAAACTTAAAAGTAATTGATACTAGAGCCACAGAAATTGAGATGACAGCCCTGATATGGCTTTCGAGGCCAGTAGGGCTTTAAACAACATAAAATGAATCAAAAGCTGGAAATCGATGCCAGAGAACTGAAGACACGTATCATGCGTTTTGTTTCAGGCTGGCCAAATCCAGCAGACAGAAAGCTGCCATCCTGAAAATGCCCATAGCAGAAGATAACATCGACCCAAAGCTGCCATCCTGACGATGCCCACAGCAGAAGATGTGCAGATCCTGGCAACTCGCGCTGATGACCTTGTTCTTCCGTCCTCTCGCAAGATGAACAGGTAAGAGAATTTTCTACCAATTCAAGTACATTACATCTTCTAAACCAAGCGTTATTTATAAACTTTTCCTCAGCTATC
>CM060321.1:5361888-5376888 GCA_030674155.1 Stramonita haemastoma | reverse complement strand
CCCCTCCAGCAAAAAAGGCTGGAGTTAGGGTTGGGTAGCCGGCTCGCAGCTGAAATCAAACGAAACGGAAAGGAAATTCCAGAGCTACTTTGAATGAACATTGTCAAAACCGGATGAAAAGTGATACAGGGAAGCACCAAAGCCCGAGTGTTTGTGATTTTACTAGGCTGACTTTATTATAACTGGCTGAGGTATAGTTGATTTTTGGGGTGCAGATATTTGGATACTGTTGTGGTATATATCCTTTATATTATGTTTACATGTTTTACTCTTCATGTATGGTTTATAACCTGTTTGAATTATTTCCCTCTCGAGATTTTAAAGTATCTGAATTGAATTGACATGAAATATGATCAAAAATAAAACGAAAACTTGATCGATTTTTTTGTTCAAAGTTCCATTCATGAATGGTTGTACTATGTTTGCAAGTGTTTACAAGTGTAAAGTTTATGCACAAGATCTGATATTTATGCGTACACATGTTTGATCTGTACTTCCATCTCTCTCTCTCTCTCTCTCTCTCTCTCTCTCTCTCTCTCTCTCTGTCTCTGTCTCTGTCTCTGTCTCTCTCTCTCTCTCTCTCTCTCTCTCTGTCTCTCTCTCTCTCTCTCTCTCTCTCTCTCTCTCTCCTCTCTCTCTCTCTATCTATCTATCTATCTATCTATCTATGCCTATCTCGCTCTCTCCCTTTCCTAACATTTTATCCAATCTAAATATTCACAAACTCTCTAGCCCAGTCACACACAATGTCTAAATGCCTCTAAAAAATAAACATGCACGAACATATAATATCCAAGCTGAAAATATCTTTTAAAATTAAAAATAATGCCCATACTCTGAGATGGACTTTGTATAACGCTAGATCTTGCATAAAAAAAATCAAAGCGCTGGCATTTTATATGCGTAGCATAACAAAGCTACAGACATGCAACAAACCTCAAACGAGTAACGAGTTTAAATACACTAGCGAACGCACGCGCGTGCACGCGCAGATATACAGGCACACACACATACAGACAAGCACACACATACAAGCACACACACAGCCCCCCCCCCCCCGCCCCCTACACACACACACACACACACACACACACACACACACACACACCACACACACACACACACACACACACACACACACACACACACACATGTACGAACGAAAGCGCGCTCGTATACGGGCGTGCAGCATAATTACTTTGCCGGGGTGATGGGGATTCGGGCGGTTTAAAGAATGAAGATCGGAAAAACATTAACAAAGAAAAAGTTCTTCAAGATTAAACATACATGCATGCCAGCCACACACACACACACACACACACACACACACACACACACACAACACACACACAACACACACACACATCGCGCGCGCACACGCGCGCGCGCACACGCGCGCGCGCACACGCGCGCGCGCACACGCGCGCGCGCGCTCGTGTTTATGTGTTCGGAGTTTGTGTTTGTGGCGACGACCCTGCACTCTGTTATGGTGCATGATATTGTATTTTATCATTAAATATTATGTGCAATAGGCGAAAGTCCCCAAATACCAAACAAGTAACTAATACCGAACAGCCGATTTCTCAAAAACGGAACTTAACTGCTCAAATTTGATCGTGCGAGATGGTGAAGTACAGGGACCCTGTACGAAAAATAATAGCCGAGAAAAGCGGCCCACGAAAACGCTTGGTTATTTTATGATTTCAGGCCTCTCACTGCTGTTTTTGACGTCGGAAAAATTGGTTATAGAATGATTCGATTCTGAGCTTCTTTTAGTGAAAACGTGTGGTTTAAATAAATGATATGATCTATCTTCAAGTCAATAAAGTCCTTTAAAAAGCAATCGACAGGTTCTTTGATCTTCTTCTAGAACAAATTCAGATCAAAGGATTTAATGGGACGACATGATGATGAAACTGGTGTTTCAACTGTTCAGAAACACTGCCAAAAGATCCTTGGACAAAAAGGGCAAGCATCAGATTGGGGCTATCTTTAATGGGGAGACGGGAGTAAACACAAGTGTTATGAGTTGTGTAAATGCTGCTGGACACTGTGTTACATCAAGTCCTTACAAACACAAACTTGAACTATCACAGGCAAAAGGGAAGCCTACAAAGAAAGAAAATCAAATCCCAATGAAGAAAACAGAGAGAAACAGAAAACCAAAACCAAGAAGGCTGGACATGTCAGTTATCAGCAAGAAGCGGACATGTTCTGTTTTCTGTGCCAAGAATACATCCGTGAGGATATGACCCAGTGTACCATGTGATCAAAATGGGTTCATATAGTGTGTGCAGAAATAGCAGAAAGCCAGAAAGAGTATTTCTGCGAATTCTGTCACTCAAAATGATAGTGATTTGTGCTGTTTGGAATTTGAACACCACTGTTCGCATTAAAGGAAATAGGTACTGTAATACCGAACATTTCATTGACTTTTTGTTTAATTGAAATAACATCTGTTAATGTAGTTTACTTTCAACTAAATGTGGTATTGATGTTGTGGAACAATCACTCTATATAAATGCGTTTTTGAAAATTGTCTGAGTTTTGTTGTTTTTGAAAAAATATCATATTTCCTTAAGTGTGCGGTCTTTGGGGATTCTCCCCTAACAAAACAAACACCAATCGGAATTTAAAACACACACACACACACACACACACACACACACACACACACACACACACACACACACACACACACCACACAGCAAAACACGTCAATGAACAGATTTTTTGCCTAATTCAGCAAAGAACTCAGAACAGGAAGATGGATTACGGCTGTCCACGCATGCTGCGCTGCAATGCACATTTTCTTGGCTGCTTGCAGAACTTATTCGTGATTCAGACAAAGACAGGAGAGGTCAGTCAGTCTACAGATCGATAAAAACGCGTATAACAGGTGGAAAGGAATGTATAAAGCATACAAGAACGAAAACAAGAAAATAATGCATGAATATAATAAGATATGAACAGACAGAAAGAATAAACGCACAAAAAAACTGGGGAATAAACAGTCTGAAAAGTAGCAAAACAAGCAAGAAGTAAGAAAGATTATAAAACAAGAAAAGGGAGACAGACATACAGCGAAACCCACAATACACTACAAACTCTGCATAACGCATGACTAAACACACCTATTGATCGATACCTTAAATACAAATGAAATAAAGAAGAATGTAACAAAAAAACACAGTACGTGATCAAGGCAGTACCAAAACCCAATACATTCCCGAAGTCGGAATGCGGCTACCTTACCGGTGGGCAAAACGGTTACATTCTCAAAAATCTCGCCTTTGGCAAACCCTCGAAGCTCTGACCAAGGAATTGGGGGAAGGGATAATAAAATAAGCCAATAAAATCAGGAGTGAAAGAAATGACCTGTATTGGTGCAGTGTCTTTTTGTATTGCCCTCATTATTAGTGACTTGCAACGAAGTGTCTGCTTTTCCTTTTTCTAACCCAAAGTAATCTCATTAGTCATTTCGGGTTATTGCTCTTGATGTTAATGCATACAACCGACAAGGGGGCGGATAGCCTAGTGGTCAGAACATTGCGCTCGCGATTTGACGACCCGAGTTCGATTCCCGTTCGAGGGGATTTTTCCTCTGGAGTTAACATCAGTGCCGACTTCACTCTCCCAAAAGTCCTTCGGATGAGACTATTAACCGAGGCCCCGTGTGCGAACGCACTTACAACATCTTGCGCACACGTTAAATCCTGTTCCGCTTTTCGTAAGAGTAGGGCATTGTGTGCCGGTGGGAACAGATGACAGGATTAACAAAACTGCATATACACGTGGACTGGATGTGTAAAAGCACATGAGTGCTTATTCCATTATCCTCGATATAAAAGAATAAATAAATAAATGTGTCTGCTTTTCTTTATTCTTATCCAAATTCTAATCTCATCAGTCATTTCGGATTGTTGTTCTTGCTGTTAATGCAGATTGATATTTTGCTTGTCCTTATGTGTTTCTTTCTATCTTTGCTTTCAGTGTGGTTTTTTTGCTATTGTCACGCTTCATCGATTGACAGCATATTGTGGATTGTTGTTATTGTTAGTGCTGCTTATGTATTTTTTCTTTCCTTCTTTCTTCGTGTGATTTATGGTAATGTTATAACACGAATAAACTGGGTTTTTAAAAGAACGCAATGGTTTCTTTTCTATAAAAAAAAACAAAAAACGATAAACATAAAGTAAACAAATCAAGCAAAAAAAATTAAAACAAATATTCAAACCCCAATGCATACGTACGTACGTACGTACGTACATAGATACATAGATACATACATACATAATACATACATACATTCATACTACATACATACATACATACATACATACATACATACATACATACATACATACATACATACATACAACATACATACATACATACATACATACATACATACACACACACACACACACACACACACACACACACACACACACACACACACACATACATAACATACATACATACATACATACATACATACATACATACATACATACATACATACATACATACATACATACATACATACATACATACATACATACATACATACATACATACATGCATATGTGCATACGTACATACATACCTATGTGCATACGTGCATCCGTACGTACATGTGTACATATGTACGTGTGTGTATGTATGTATGTAGTATTATTTTTTATCATTTTTATTTATTAATTCTTTTATATCGAGGATAATGGAATAAGCAACCATGTGCTTTTTTTACATCTAGTGTATGCAGTTTTGTCAATCTTGTCATTTGTTCCCACCGGCACACAATGGCCTACTCTTACGAAAAACGGAACAGGATTTAACGTGAGCGCAAGATGTTGTAAGTGCGTTCGCACACGGGGCCTGGTTTATTGTCTCATCCGAAAGACATTTGGGGAGAGTGGAGTCGGCACTGGTGTTAACTCCAGGGTAAAAATCCCTTCGAACGAGAATCGAACCCGGGTCGTCAAATCGCGAGCGCAATGTTTTGACCACTAGGCTACCCCGCACCCTCCCCCCCCCCCTCCCTCTTGCCGCGTGAGCACGTAAGTGTCAAACAATGTCTGGGTTATGTCGTTATCCAGCTGAGCCTGACCCTTTGGTTGGGTACAAACTGTACTTTGATCTCCCTTGTATCTCTTTTGAAAGGAGGAGAGTAATGTATGGAATTTATATAGCGCTGAATCTTGAAAAGCAACAAATCAAGGCGCTTTACATTCAAACAATTTACACGCGTGCGATCCACGAACATAAGGTTCAAAGACTAAACTAGTCGAGGTTTTTTTTCAATAAATATCGTATTCATATAATGAAATCACTCTTACAGGACTGTTTTACACACAAAAAACAAAATAACGTCATTTGTTGAATTAACATGCTTGACTGTACTACATCACTTTAGTTTTGTTTTGTTTTCTGTCCCTAGTATTGGGTTAATACATATTCTCTTTTGCCTGTATCAAGCATGTTTTGGAAAGCGTGTTTTTTGCTTGTATGTTTTCTCGTCTTCTTTAAGGCCAAGAGAAAAGAAACCAGCATCACAAGTAGAGAGAATAAAAAAACAAACAATTCACAGAGATATGATTGTGCAGTCAAGCAAAAGTAATGCAACAAATGGTGCGTGCTGTTATTTCCGCGCAAAACGGTTTGGGAGGAGTATTTCATGAGAAGATTGGACAAGATATGATGGTTGGGGCTTTGTAAAGGGTATAAGAGGTGCTACATCAGGGGAGGTGGGGGGGGGGGGTATTTGGGGCTTTGTTCTGTTTTGATTTTTATTTTTTATGTGTCTTTGTTCTTGTTTGGTTGATTTCTCTAAACTTGTCTTAATTAAACAGGGTTAGGATTGCGACGTCAGAAAGAATCATCATATCTACACTTTTCAGCAAAATGCGTCTCTGAATTATCCATTAGTCGGTCATACTTTATGAAACGTAGAATAAAAAACAGGAAGATAACAGGCCGACAGACAGACAGCAGGGTCACATAATTTGATTTAAAATTCTGAAAATTATAGCCTTCCCTTCTCTTTCCAACATGCTTACAAGAGCAAAAGGTACAATAGCAAATGCAAAGTTTTTCAACACTTAACTTCATAAGCACCTAAACAAAGGAACAAACAAAGAAACACTGGACACACAGCTGTCAAAAACAGAGAATGAAAAACATCCAGTTAAAAGTATGGAGGAAAACCAAATCGACTGATAGGCAAAGAAAAGGATAAAGATTGACAAAGAATGAGTTCAAACACTAGTATGGAGAGGGACAGAACAGATAAAAAAAAGACTGTGAGACAGACAGAGGAAAAAAAATACACACACAACACATATACGTCGCCACACACACGCACGCACGCTCGCGTGCACATACATATACTCGCTCAGAGACAAGAGAGACAGAGAGAGCGAGAGCGAGAGAGAGAAAGAGAAACAGACAGACAGAGAGACAGACAGACAGACAGACAGACAGAGACAGAGAGATAGAGAAGAGAGAATAAATTAGAATACAGAAATCATAAACAGTTAAAGAATAAAGCGACTGACAAACAGCAAGAGTTTAAAGATCCTTGTAATGATTTTCTAATATTCCTGCCATGTAAACCTTAACAAGTTCTGGGGCCATACTCTAAAAGGGGAACAATGTAATGCCAGACATATTAATTGAAATTTGAAAAAGTCAAAAACACACACGCATGCACGCACAGCAAGCGCTGCGCACACACACACACACACACGTACACACACACGTAACACACACGACACACACGTACACACACACACACACACACACACACACACACACACACACACACACACACACACACACACACACACACACACTTCCTCGGGGATATAACACCTAGAATAAAATTGTTTACAAACAGCAGAACATATGAGAAAATACCGATTCTTTACAAAAAATACACTTGTTCTTTCGTTTACTTATCATTTTTTTTAAACCACATAATTATTAAAACAATACCGCACGCTCACACACTCTATAGTATCAGAAAAGGACCATTAATTGACCAAAAAAGGCCCAACACTGCACAATGCGTTTCTTTCTGCATTTAAAGTACTAAGGCAAATCTGCGCTGTTTTATGCCCACATTCTGCAGGAGTAAGAGAGGCGAGTGCCAGCGATAAAGAATTGTTTACGGTGTCATTGTCGAGTCTTTCAATCACACTCTACTGCCCTACACACTTTTTTATGGACTGCAATTCCAGTTGGTTAAAGGGGACAGGTTTATTCAATCATTCCCCAAAAAGATGAACTTCTGTGATACAAAACATGCATGCATGTGCGTAGGTATAAATGTGTGTAGGAGGGGGGGGTGAGGGTGGGTGTGGGGGTGGGGTTGTGGGTTTGTGTGTGTGTGTGTGTGTGTTTGTGTGTGTGTGTGTGTGTGTGTGTGTGTGTGTGTGTGTGTGTGTGTGTGTGTGTGTGTGTGTGTGTGTGTGTGTGTGTAGAGAGAGAGAGAAAGAGAGAGAGATGAGTATTCAAGAAATGTTCTCTCTCTCTCTCTCTCTCTCTCTCTCTCTCTCTCTCTCTCTCATCTCTCTCTCTCTCTCTCTCTCTCTCTTCTCTCTCTCTCTCTCTCTCTCTCTATCTCTCTCTGGTGGGAATGTGGGCCCTTTTTTTTTTCTCCACAAACCTCAAGAGACATTCTAGCATCTTTGAAATATTGTGTAGACCACCCAAAACTGCTCATGTTGACAGGGGGGGGTTTCCTTTCATTAATCACAGGCACCAGACAAAAAGCAAAAAAACACAGATGTCAAAGCCAAGTTAATCCTTGACAGCATGCATTAAAATCAAAACAAATACAGCTTTTAGATAAAGTGCAATATGTTTTGCTGGAGAAAAAGAAACTTTGGAATAAGAGTGTAAATGTGTAAAGCAAAATTATATTGGGTATATTCGTATTTCTGTAACACACAGAACGTAGAGAAGAATCACGATATCTTTTACGTGCATATTTAATCTTCAGAGAGTGGACAGGCCTTGGGTGGAACGATCTACTACGGAGGGCGGAGGACCGTGGGGAGTGGAGAAAGCTGGTTACAAAATCTTCAGTTGTGTCCCCACGGGACTACGGGACTACGGGCCCGGTGAAGGTTAAGATTTAATCTTCTGCATGTGAATTTACACAAAGTGGATTAAGGCACTAGGATATCTACACATGAGTTCTGGTGGTCAGAACATTGCGCTGGCAATTTGACGACCCGGGTTCGAGTCCGGTCGAGGAGATTTTTCTCCTGGAGTTAACATCAGTGCTGACTCCACTCTCCCCCAAAGTCCATCGGATGAGACTTTAAACCGAGGCCCCGTGTGCGAACGAACGCAGAACATCTTGCGCACACGTTAAATCCTGTTCCGCCTTTCGTAAGAGTGGGCCATCGTGTGCAGGTGGGAACAGATGACATTTACAAAACTGCATACACACGGTGACTGGATGTAAAAAAGCACAAGGTTGCTTATTCCATTATCCTCGATATAAAAGAATAAATCAAATCAAATCAAATCAAATGCACCCGGAGGTCTGCACGCTGGCAGATCGTAGAATTCTCCAACCTTACTTCGCCACACGCCGCCCCGAGATTCAAACTTTCAATTTCACAGACCCGCGGGATCGAGGATTGACGTCAAACAGTCTTAACCACTCCACTATTTGGACTGTCAGAAGAACAAAAATAATACGGATGAAAAACACGAGCAAACAGACTGACAAAATTTAAAGAGTCTCGGTTTAGTTTCCTCAATGTCTTCATAGAATAGAGATTACTATCATTTATTGCTTAAAGCCAATTTTTACAAGCGGTACTGAGAAACCCCCAGCATAGCAAACAGGGCACAGTAGTGGCAGACATATCACTTGGAATTCAATTACATTCGGTCTGAAAAGAAACACCTGAAGCATCTTCCTGTCCCTTTCCCTTCCTTCAATGTGCCTCTATCGAAGATATGTAATGAGAAAAATGTGATATACTGGTAAATGAGATAGAAACAGTGACAATCATACATATATATCACATCTGTTCCTTCCGTTACATTTCGGGTTTGTATCCTGCCGCCTATTGGGTTATGGATGGAGATTTTTACAGTAAAAGTTGTAAGCACATTATAATGGCATTAATCCATCCACATAATAATTATGCCTACAGGCAGTGTATCAAGTGCGAAGGCTAGGGGTCATGCATGTAACTCGTATTGGCGTTCAGTGGGTTGGCAAAACCCGAATTATGTTGTATGCACCAAAATATTCGCATCATTTTGGGTTTTGTTGTCAAGAAAACAAATATACTATTTTAGCAAATGGTGTTGGGCCTCTATAGATACACTTGCTAAAGTGTGCTTTGGAAAGCTAAAACTAAACCAAACTTTAAAAAAAAACCTGTTCAGTGTAATCGCTCTTTTTAGGCTGTAAGATATAGAAAGCACAGGCCTGCATACAATCTGAAAAAATATGAAGGGTGGAACAATTCAAAGAGTTGACCTAGCATAAATACTCCCAATGCAAAGACATCTGTCGGTTTTTTGTTGCTGTTTATAATGTGTGTTTGTTTGTTTGCTTGCTTGCTTTTTTGCTTGTTTCTTTGACAGATACACAGAACACAAACACACGGATGAAAAGAAGAAGATTAAAAAAAAAAAAACAATAAACAAACTGAAAGAAACTAGAAAAAACTCACCTCATCAAAAGCATTTAAAAACTTTACCAAAGGACAGATCTGAACCTTAGCAGACGAGACAAACTGGAATGGCATCGGAAATACTATTCAGTTCCATTGATTCAGATTGAATGAAGCCAAAAGCTTCCAGTCACTTTCTGGCCTTCACTTTCAGACTGTCGGCAGTTGGGTAACCGACACAGCTGACAGTCTGCTAAGCGCCAAGAAACCTATAAGACCTGGTGACTTCCAAAGCAGTGAGAGACGAAAACAGCTGTAGTCAAAAAAAATTGAACCGTTCTTTTCTTTTTCTTTTCTTTTTTTTGGGGGGGTGTTGTTTTTCATGGTGAAATTACTACATGCGTTTTTTGAAGGATGGGAGACTGACGGACAGACAGACAGACAGACAGACAGAGGGGGTGAGATAGAGAGGGGGGAGAGGGAGGCAGAAAAGTACAATGACTGAGAGACTGACTGACAGACAGATAGGCAGGGGGAAAAGAAAAGTACAAAGGCTGTGAGTGATATTTATAAAAAAAAAATGCTGTTTTCTAGAACTAACTATTTTTAAAGCTCACCACCTCACGTTCTACTACATCCCTGTAGCCACTGAAACTAGTTGGGGGCAACTACTGCAAGATTTTGCAACCAACTTCTTTTCACTTCCCACGGTCCTCTATTTCCGAAGAACAAATTCGTTCTAAACTAAAAGGCCAGTCCATTCTCTGATGTTGTCTTCCAATCGTTGTTGTTTTTTCTGTCTGCCTCTTCGTCTCCCTCCTTGTACTGTTCCCTGTAGGACAGTCTTGGCCAGTCCAGGTGTTCGTGTGACGACCCCGTACTACTTTAGTTTCCGGGTTTTTCTTAAACTGAAGTTATGAGCTTTTCATGTGGTCCGATGGCGTTTTTAATCTTTAAGTTAATGATCTTAAATATGTCAACGATAAAAAAAAGACTCCAGCACCACCAAACTGAGAGGGCATCAAGGCGGTTTGCTATCCAAAAGGCTAGATAAAAGGTATAGGGGGGGGGGGGTGACCATAACACTTTTTAGTCAAAAGGATAGACAAAATGTATAGGGGGAGGGGAGTTAAACAGAACACTTTTTCGCTTTCGACACACACTTTTAATTACTACACAAATTATGCAAAAGATAGGAGTACCCTAACTTTTGCACACGCAAAATTTCAGCTAAAGCCAATCACCTACAAAGAACTGAGGCAACAAGACCGTAGCTTATTTCTGCAGAAAGGACTGATCAAGCCTATGATATTTCAAGCACATCATCTCGTACAAATAAGGAAAGCCGCGCCCAACCAGCGATAAAGAATTGTTTATGATGTCATTCCGAAGTCTTTAAATCGGACTTTATTGCTCTGCGCTTGTTATATATAGCACGGGGTGGTTTTGTGTGTTTTTTTAATTAATATAAAAAATGGAATGATTATTAATGACAAAATGAGCGTGGATGTAAGAGAGAGAGGAGAGAGAGAGGGGGGAGGGAGGGAGGGAGAGAGAGAGAGAGAGAGATAGATAGAGAGAGAGAGAGAGAGAGAGAGTGTGTGTGTGTGTGTGTGTGTGTGTGTGTGTGTGTGTGTGTGTGTGTGTGTGTGTGTGTGTGTGTGTGTGTTTATTTTTTTATTTTTTTTGAATATTTTATTTATCTTTTATATCAGAGGATAACAGAATAAGTCAATCATGTGCTTTTTTTATCCGTCCCGTTTTATGCAGTTTTTTGTAAATATTGTCATCTATTCCCACGGCAAAGATGGCCTATCTACGAAAAGGGAACAGGATTTAAGCGTGTGAGCAAGATGTCTGAGTGCGTTCGCAACGGTGGGCTCGGTTTAAAGTCTCATCCGAAGGACTGTGTGTGTGTGTGTGTGTGTGTGTGTGTGTGTGTGTGTGTGTGTGTGTGTGTGTGTGTGTGTGTGTGTGTCTGTGTCTGTGTCTGTGTCTGTGTGTGTCTGCGTCTGTGTGTGTCTGTCTGTCTGTCTGTCTGTCTGTCTGTGTCTGTGTGTTGTGTCTGTGTGTGTCTGTTGTCTGTGTGTGTGTCTGTCTCACTATCTATCTGTCTGTATGTCTGCCTATCTGCCTGTTTGTCTGTCTGTTTGACTATATCTGTACAGGCACACGAGTGTGCATGATTGCAAGTTACATGCTTGCATGCTTATGCTCTACTCATACACTTAGTAATGCCACCTTCAAGAGATTAAAGTGTATTGTAAGAGCAGTCGAGTCGTAACCTGTACACACAAATAGTCTACACTTTTCCTTTTGCTGGACATCACTGCATCCCACACAAAATCAATCACAGTTCTTATTATTTATTTATTTATCTTTTTTTATTTATTCTTTTATATCGAGGATAACAGAATAAGCACTCATGCGCATTTTTTCATCCAGTCCTCTTGTGTATGCAGTTTGTAAATATTGTCATCTGTTCCCACCAACACACGATGGCTTACTCTTACGAAAAGCAAACAGGATTTAACATGTGTGGCAAGATGTTCTGCGTGCGTCGCACACGGGGCCTTGGTTTACAGTCTCATCCGAAAGACTTTTGGGGAGAGTGAGTCAGCGCTGATGTTAACTCCAGGAAAAAATCTCCTCGACCGAGAATCGAACTCGGGTCGTCAAATTGCCAGCACAATGTTCTGACCATTAGGCTCTCCCTTTCTTAGAGCAGCAGTCTCCAAGGAGCTATCATTGTCAGGCTGCCATGAAGCCACTCATCAGAGAAGTCGCCGCACTGCGGCCGGGTCATTCGATTAGTGTTCGATAGTGTTCAGGGACTCATCCTATTCCGTATACACAGGGGACTCTGGACCTTGTTTCTGTCTGAAAGTTCTAATTACTCTCGCTCGGTCCTGATTGAGTTTTCAAAGTCACAGCTCCTCAAGTGAACAAGAGCAGAGAGTCAAGATTCTGACCTGTCGCTAGGAAAGTTTTGTCCTTAAGTGCATTGTGCTGTGCAGTACTTGCTTCATTTACTTACTGGCTACTGCAACACTGAGTAGAAATTGCAAGATAACCAACCACTCTTTCCATATTTCCTCATCTACTTTTTTTTCTTTTAACCCATATTTTTTATTGTTACTTTATCCGTTCATCCCTTTCTGTGCCGTATGGGGTTTTTTTTGTTTTAGTGACATTTCTCCCGTCAATCACATTTTCTGCTATTTCGAAAGTTTGTTGAAAGAAGAGGCCTACAAACTAAAAAGGTTTTATTACCCATAAATGCCTGAAATCGATTCTGTTCCGGTCTTTCCAGATTTGTTTGTCGATATAACATGTTTTTTTCTTTCAATCTAAGTCTTATGAGTATTGCAGTTTATTCCAGAATAGTCTTTCACATCGTAATTTTTAAAATACTGCCCTAATCGGTAGATTACATGGTACGACTGGCTCATTTGAATATCCAAGTTTACAAAAAAGAAAAAGCACAAACATACACTTTAAAATATCACGACCCAAGTGCAGCTCTTTGGCTTATTTTTTTTCAGAATCCTCACATCTAACTAAAATACCAGATATTAAGGTAACTTCATAAACGATGACTAAAGTAGTTTAACATGACTAACAATGTCTTTTGTCTCACAATCATGCACGATCTCTATAGCAGACAGTTACTTTTTCAAGGTTTTTCTCCACATGGTAAAAAGGACATTCTGATATCATTTAAATACTGTGCACAACGGCCTAAGACTGTTAGCTCTGACAACTTGATGGAATCAGAGAAGTAAAAAAAAAATTATGCACTCTCTCTCTCTCTCTCTCTCTCTCTCTCTCTCTCCTCTCTCTCTCTCTCTCTCTCTCTCTCTCTCTCTCTCTCTCTCTCTCTCTCTCTCTCTCTCTCACACACAGATATATATATATATGTATATATATATATATATACATATATATATATATATTGTTTATTTATATCTCTGTGTGTGTGTGTGCGCGCGCGCGGGCGTGTGTGTGTGTGTGTTTATGTGTGTGTGTATGTTGTGTGTGTGTGTGTGTGTGTGTGTGTGTGTGTGTGTGTGTGTGTGTGTGTGTGTGTGTGTGTGTGTGTGTGTGTGTGTGTGTGTAAAGCCAATATCATTCCAACAGCATGCGTCAGAATCAAACACAGCAAAAGTTTAGGATTAAGTGCAAAACGCTGTGCCAAAGGAAGTTTTGGAATAAGATCATAAATCTGTGAAACGAAAATAAATATTACAAACCTCATCAAATATGGATAAGCATGGAAAACCGGTATATTCTATTCAATTCCAGGAAAACTGCTTTCTCCGTTATTAACAGGCAATTTTCATTTTAGGAAAATTGTTAATCCGCATTTTTATTGATAATATGACGTAAAATGATGTGTTGAAAATAAGGTATAGGATTGAATATTATTTGTACTTTGTATCGTTTATAGTCATAACAATAATTGTGGTGTTTCTCTGAAAACACAAGCCATTTTTAATCGATGTTTCTGAAAGCACTAGCGTTTTCGATTTCATGCATCTGAAAACACTACAATTTTGAATTCATGTTTCTGAAAGCACTAGTAGTTTTGAATTCATGTTTCTGAAAGCACTAGTAGTTTTGAATTCATGTCTCTGAAAGCACTAGTAGTTTTGAATTCATGTCTCTGAAAGCACTAACAATTCTAAACTAGTGTCTCTGAAAGCACCAATCCAGAACTAGTGTTTCTGAAAGCACTAACAATTCTGAACTAGTGTTCCTGAAAGCACAAGTAATTTTTAATTAATGTCTCTGGAAGCACTAGCAATTTTTAATTCATGTCTCTGAAAGCACGATCATTTTTGAATGAATGTCTCTGAAAGCACCAACAATGTTTTACTTAATGTCTCTGAAAACACTAACAATTTTTAATTAATGTCTCTTAAAGCACAAGTAATTTTAGTCAATGTCTATGAAAGCACGAGCATTTTGAATGAATATCTCTGAAATCACCAACAATTTTAAACTAATGACTCTGAAAGCAATAGCAGTTTTGAATTAATGTCTCTGAAAGCACTAGCAACTTTTAATTAATGTCTCTGAAAGCGCTAGTAATTTTGAGTGAACGTCCTTTGAAAGCACTAGCAAATTTGAACTGATACCTTAACTTACAGATTGTTTACTTCTTCATTTGTCGGCGATGTTGTTTTTCTTTATGATAGCCGCTGACACATACCACTTCAGTTCATTCTGTCCTCTTTCATCTTCAATCCTAATGGGATCATCAATCAACAACTCCAACCACTTTGCTGTGTTCTCTATGTAGGAAATCTTCTTTGTCGTCTCTCACCCTCCATTGTTCCCTGTACCA
>CM060321.1:5339388-5356888 GCA_030674155.1 Stramonita haemastoma | reverse complement strand
AACTATTTTGTTTTGAGGTTTTGTATAGTGATCAGAGCTATTTAAAGTGATAAAACTATTAATTGTCGTTTATTGCCTGTGTGTTGTATAGGTCGAATGCAAGCTCTTTGATTTGTTTTTTGCAAGATATAGCGCGGTATAAATTCCATCTATTATCATTATCATTATTATTATTATTATTATTATTATTATTATTATTATTATTATTATTATTATTATTATTATTATTATTACTGTTGTTGTTGTTGTTGTTGTTGTTATCATTATTATTATCATTATCATCATCATCATCATCATCATCATCATCATCATCATCATCATCATCACCATCATTTTTTTTTTAATCATAAAATATTTTTGCTATTTTCTGTTTTTAATTTCTCGGTTAAAGCTCCAAGGTTCACCAATTGTAAAGATGTTTAAACACATATACACCAACACCATCAAGGCAGCTGCATTCCGACTTCGGGGATAAGGCTGGAAATTAAACCTACCCATTTTTTCCTGGACTGTCGGGAGGTACCTCCATGACTACTTTTTGTTGAAGATATGCTGGTCCCTGATATGAATTTTTCTTGATCGGGAGACGATGAAAGATTCGTATTTGTACCTTGAGATCAAAGGTTTGAATATTTTAAGCACCGGCTGGATTATAAGTGGGTATTTCTACAATCTTCCAGGTTAAGCTAGCTAGCAATTATAGCAATTTCATGCTTTTCTCTGAGTCAGTGCACAGGCAGAATATCAAGTAAGTATACGATAGGTCATATAACTTCTTCATAGATGTGTTCAGTCGGTTGTCAAAACCAGTATTATGTATGTATGCTTATGTATGTATGTATGTATGTATGTATGTATGTATGTATGTATGTATGAATGTATGTATGTATGTATGTATGTATGTATGTATGTATGTATCTATGTATCTATGTATCTATGTATCTATGTATCTATGTATCTATGTATCTATTAAATAAGCGTTCGCACAACTTGACCAAATGTGAAGTGATTAAATATCTCAGCCAACTCGACAGAAATCGTGTCCGTGCGCGCACAAACACAAGTCAAATATACTGAAAGACACACACACACACACACACGTACACACACACACACACACACACACACACACACACACACACACACACACACACACACACACACACACACACACACACACACAGAACATACAAAAACGGATCAGAAGAACCAAGTAAAAAAAAAAAGTCAAAGAAAAGTCATATAGTTTGAAAGAGACAAAAAAATCTCAAACACACACGCATAAAAAACCGATTAACAAGAAAACATAAACGAACTGACACTAACTGCAAATGATTTCTTCTACATCAAAGTACAGTACCTAGACATTTTTTTTTAAAAGAGGGAGCAGACCCCTAGCAGACGAGACAAACTGGAATAGCATCAGATAAACTGCAACGGCACCACACAAACTGTAACGGCATCAGATAAACTTTTATGGCACCAGACAAACAACTGTAACGGCACCAGTTCAGCTGAAATGGCACTAGTCAAACTGTAATGGCATCAGTCAAACTGTAATGGCACTAGTCAAGCTTTAATGGCACCAGTCAAACTGTAATGTTACCAGTCAAACTGTGATGGCACCACCAGTCAAACTGTAATGTTACCAGTCAAACTGTAATGTTACCAGTCAAACTGTAATGTTACCAGTCAAACTGTGATGGCACCACCAGTCAAACCGTAGTGTTACCAGTCAAACTGTAATGTTACCAGTCAAACTGTAATGTTACCAGTCAAACTGTGATGGCACCACCAGTCAAACCGTAGTGTTACCAGTCAAACTGTAATGTTACCAGCCAAACTGTAATGGCACCAGCCAAACTGTTATGGCACCAGTCAAGCTGTAATGGCACCAGCCAAACTGTAATGGCATCAGTCAAACTGTAATGGCACCAGTTAAACTGTATTGGTACCAGACAAACTGGCATGGCATCAGACGCGGCATTTAGTTCAGCTTATTCAGTCTGAAGCCAAAGACTTCAAGTCATTTTCGGTCCCTTCATTCCACGATAGTCGACAGCTGGCGCAGCCGACAGTCGGCAATCTGCTCAGTAAGTTAATAGGTCCAGAGACTCCCAACGCAGTGAGACACAGACACCGTTTTTTTCCTTCGTCTGCTAGAGTTCCAAGGTTCACCAATGGTGATATTTGGCTTATGCGACCGCTTGCCAGCCATTAAGGTAATCGCCTTCCAACTTGGGGAATGATGACACGCGTGTGCATGCGGACTTTTTTTTGTCATCCATTTGTACTGTCATGCAATGGCTTACTCTTCTAAAAGGAGGAACGGGGTTTTGACGCGTGCGTAAGATATTCTGCGCGTATTCCTACACGAGACCTCGGTTTATGAATTCATCCGAAGGTAATAAAATCGTTACTGATATTGACTCCAGGGGGAAAATCTCCTCAAATGGGTGTCTTGATGGATTCTCGAACATACGCTGTCAGATCGTGAATTGAATGCTCTTGCCACTAGGCTATCCCACCCTGCAGAGACATCTATATTTAAAATGTTTAGTTTTCTTCGTCATTTACTTTAAAATGGGGGCAACGGATGCTTAAACGAAATACTGTGTGAGTATGAGTAAGTGCGTGCGTGGGATAACAATAAAAGACAAAGAAGCTTAGAGTTACAATTTTTAAAAAGCCTATCTTTTTAAGTAAAATATATTGGGAAATGGAAAGGTATACAATAATCAGTATACTGTGACATTAGCACCATTAACTAACACTTAAACGAAATACTGTGTGAGTATGCGTGTATGCGTACGTGCGTGCGTAGGTGGGGTGTCAATAAAAGACAAAAAAAAGCTTAGAGTTACATTTTAAAAGCCTATCTTTTTTAAGCAAAATATGTTGGGGAAAAGGCAAGATATACAATTATCAGTAAAATTTGACACTAGCACCTAACAGAGACGATATTGGAGAAAGGTAGCAGTCATACCGGGAAATGTTAAGTCCGTAGGAGCAAGAAGAAAGCTTGATATTTCGTATTTAAAAGTATATATTAGTTACTATGTAAATTAAATAAAACACAAAACCACCCTATTTTTTTGCTGTCTCGAATTTTCAGATACAGACATTCCACTTACACCCACAAAAAAACAGAAAAGAAAAGCATTGAAGCAACAGAATGAGCTTATTTCGGCCTGAACGAGTGACACACAAGTCTGTGATATTTTTTATGCACATCATCTTGCACAAAATAAGAGAGGGTCCAGCCTAGAGATAAAAAATTGTTTATGGTGTCGTCCCGAAGTCTTTCAATCTGATTCTATTGCTCTGCACTTGTTATGGACTGTAATATGAAGTGGTTACGTGCGTTGGATTTTATTGGTGTTCCTCAAAAAACGATGGACTGATGAATTAAAAAGATGTGCGCGGATTTATAAGGGCATCTATCTGTGCGTGAGTTCTTCAGTTTAATTACTTTCCATTAAAGAGTGATATCAGACAGAGGTTACTGCGAGGACGTGCATGCGTTCGTGCGCGCGCGTGTGTGTATGTGTGTGTGCGTGCGTGCGTGCATGCGTGTGTGTGGAGGGAGGGAAGGGAGAGTGGGCGTGTGAATGTGTATGCATAATGTGTTGTGGGGGGGGGGGGGGAAAGGTTATGATTTGGATAGAAATAGAGAAAGAGCAGCAGTGCATCAATACATTTTCCCTCTCTGGTGATAAAGTGTGTGTGAGTGTGCGTGCGTGCGTGCGTGCGTGCGTGCGTGCGTGTGCGTGCGTGCGTGCGTGCGTGCGTGCGTGTGTGTGTGTGTGTGGTGTGTGTGTGTGTGTTAGTGCACGCGTGAGCGCGTATGTGTATGTACAAAAACTGCGCATACTTTCAAGCTAAGTGTTTGCACCCATGCGCACACTCGAACCCTCAGTCAAGATAGCGTTTTCCAGTACTTCGTGTATTGGTGGACGTACATGTAACCTGTACTCGCAATTGTTCGACACATTTTCATTTGCTGGACATCACTGCATCCACACACAAAACCCATCCCAGTTCTAGCAGCGGCAGTCCTCAAGGAGCTATCATTGTCAGGCTGCCGTGAAGCCACTCATCAGAGAAGTCGCCGCACTGCGGCCGGGTCATTCGATTAGTGTTCGATAGTGTTCAGCCACTCATCCTGTTCTTTATACACAGGGGACTCTGTACTTTTTTTATCACGCAATCACTGTGGTAAGTTTCCACCTAAGCCATCTAAGTTGTGATTATCAGGGGAACTAAAGCCAAAGTTCATGATTCAGAAAAAATTGCCGAGAGAATACCTTTCGTGTACTTTGCTTTCATGACTTGTTTGATTATTATCTCATCACTGCAACAAGTGGTACAAATTGCAAAGTAACCAGATATTCCTTCCTTCCCTAGCCAGTCTCTCTCTCTCTCTCTCTCTCTCTCTCTCTCTCTCTCTCTCTCTCTCTCTCTCTCTCCTCTCTCTCTCTCTCTCTCTCTCTCTCTCTCTCTCTCTCTCTTCAGCCACTTTTTCTTCCCCGTATACTTTTGACTCGTGATCCGACATTTTTTTTTCCTCAAGTATCTAGTCTAGGTTATCCAATATCTTAAAAGGTGAATCAAAGTGATCAGCTTACATACAAAAAGTTATGTTTCTTTTGTTTTCTGAGCCACTTTATGAAGCCTGCCTTTGCTTCGGCTGTGTTGTGGTTTTTTGTTATCGTTCCTGTTTCTCGAACTTGGGTTTGAAATGTCACCTTTGATAAGGAAACATCACAGCACATTGTCCTCTTATGTAGCTCAGTTAATCAGTATATCTCATGGTGTGCATACACGCTTTCAATTTTGAAACATAACAAACAAAACTCGTCTGTTGTTCATACAGGCAGTTTGTAGATCAGCTTCTCTGGAAATGACAGGGCTGACTGAAATATGACATGTAAATGATCCTAGATACCATGATTCAAATACACGCTCAACATTACCAAAATCAGTGCTCAACGTCATAAACAGGCTAACGAAACTTACCGCATGCTTCTTTTTCGTAATATATGAGAAACATCTTTGAAATAATGCAACTAGCAATGATAGAAAATCGATAAAAACAAAGGAATAAAATTGGCCGCCTCATTTTCTGTGACATTACCGTTTTGTAGTTCCCACGCCGCTTATTTCAATCTCCCCCCACAGCCATACCCAGATTTGTTATGTCTCATCATCAGGGTTTGAAGTCTACAGGGAGCCTATCAATATCAGGCCACCGTGGGGCCACAAGCCAGATGGGCCTTGCACTGCTGTTGGGTCAACTTGGTGGTGTTCAGTGGTGCCTGTTCTGAGCTAACATACACAGGACACCACCTACGAATCCCCCTTCTAACGACAGTATTAGCTCAGTCGCAGAGCCATACGGAGTAAGTTGCCCACCTGTGGTGGCAACTACCACAACGTCCCTCCAACGACCGTCCCCCCGCGAATCTTCAGACCTAAAGGCTTTGATACAAACTCTCCAAGGCACAGAAGTGTATAAGGAAACCGAGTTTGAGGTTACCATGGGACCACCGAATCAGAGGCATTTTTAACTGCATGAATATCAATGGTGATGGGGATGATGTAATGCTGCCACTGTGGAAGTGCATATGCTTTGAGACTACTTGACAGGGCTGTACTCTACACTTGCTATCATAATACATTCCGGCGTCAACCAGTCCCGACAGATACAGACACCTGCAGTATTGGTCAGGTAATTTGACCAACATTATTAAACTCACATCCATAAAGTGGATGAAGCTCGACTGTGTGGTCCCAGTCTTCCCACTGAGCCCACAGAACACTCATTCTGGGTAGGAGCCGGCCGGAGTCCGAAAAATCCCTATGACTCTTATGGGATTTGAATCCCCTACCTTCCAGTCCGAAATCCAAGATGCTAACCGCTGCACCATGGCGGCTGGTAAGAGAAAAAATAATTTTAGATTTAAAAATAGATCAAAGCTCTGTTTATCCTGACAGCGAAATCAGTAGGCCTACATCAAAAGACAACGATGTGTTGTTGGAATGGCGCTCTTTTTTTTCATCAAACGAAAATTTAACACGAAAGTGAGTCTGTAAACCAAGTGTAGATAAGTACTCGAAATACGTTCCATCATTTTTGCAATCAAAAAAGGAAATTGCTCTCTCCGTTCTTATTTTGTCATTTTCACTGCTGAAAATTGATCAATTTGCATGTTTACATTCCAAAGTTATTTCTAATGAAATGTTACATAGGAAAAAAAAGAATAAATCTCTAAATATGCACAAAAAAAATATTTTCTATTTCACCGTGAAAATAATAACACATCACACAAACCACAGTTAGATACGAATTAGTGCTATTGCCCTGCATTGCTTGATCCATGGGGAGTACATTTAGCAGACTGTTCAAAACTCGAAAGGAGTTAGCCAGTGTGAAAAGTTTTTCCAGACATAACACAAAAAACTCAAAATGTTAAAGAATCTCTCTCTCTCTCTCTCTCTCTCTCTCTCTCTCTCTCTCTCTCTCTCTCTCTCTCTCTCTCTCTCTCTCTCGTATGTACGTGTGTGTGTGTGTGTGTGTGTGCGCACTCCGATCCAGACTTTTTGCTTTCTAGGCAAGGCAGGTTACAACTCTAAAGTACCGAAATTTGTTTATACAATTTACTTTTAAAGAGACACTATGCAACTAAGACTGAACACAAACAGGATTTAACATTTTGCCCTCTAAAATAAATGGTACGTTAAGTAGATAAAATAAATCTAGGATTATTTTAAGGTAAAATAATGACTATCTTGTACATAGATCCTGTGCAGACTTTTACAGATCTAAAAAAACAAAGTTACAGAACCTTTCTTTAAAACAAAAATCGACAGATCTAAAAAACAATCACAGAACTTTTTTTTTGTAAATCGTCAACTCCAAATACTACAGAAAACAAACAATACAAGACAATACAATTCAAAACACAAAAAAAAAAACAAAAAAAACTCTTACCTCCCATGCACGCCGACACTCACAACCAGAAACAACATCATCAAAACCATCGTGCAGATCATCGACGAACGTATTACTCGTCAGTAAAAAACAAAAAAACAAAGACTTCAAACCACACACAACAAAAAACCGCTTCCTCAGGCATTTCACTCCACACGCTCCGTGATCGTCTGCTGCTCTCTCCCCCCAGTTAGCAGGAGTGATCTCCCTTGTCTGGCATCCTTCCTTTTTGCTCTCTTCCCTATGGCTCCATCTCCTTTCGATTCGAACGCTGTGGAGTCTGCGTCCAGAAAACACGTTCGGGTCGATGAGGGTTCAGGGGTGCTTGAGGGGTGGAGGGAGAGGAGGGGAGGAGGGAGGGACTGAAAAATGGACGTGGAGGAGAGGGAAGAGCGAGTGGGTTGCCAAATCTGACGAGAGAGAGAGAGAGAGAGAGAGAGAGAGAGCAACTCCGCTTGTCGCCTGGCGTGCCGCATTGTTGCGAGGCTCTGTTGGGGTTTGGGGGCCCGTATCGAATTTTGTCAAGCGTTGAATTGAAAATTTCCAGCTTGTCAACCAACACTGACAAGATTACTGTCATCGGGGAAAGTCTTGCAGAGAATGTGAGCTGTTGCTGGTCGATTTTTTTTTTCTCTCAAAAAAATTCCCTTGACAAATGCCTGGACCTGCTTCTGTGAAAAAAAACCCTGCTGCTTTCGATTGTATGGGAAGATGAGAGGAGAAAGAGAGTGAAATTGAACTTTTTGGACAAAAAAACAATTTTTGTGCTGGTTTGTTTATTTGTTATTCATTCATTATTCGTTTTAAAATAATCTATCATTTATCATTCAATTGTTTGTCTGTTCATTCATTTATCTATTTGTTTATCTATTTGCTGATCTATTCATTCTTCCATTTATTTATTGGGCGTACTGTTTGTGTTTATTCGTTTGTTGTTGTTGTTGTTGTTGTTTTGGGGGGGGGGATTTTATTTCCTGGTTGACTGTTTAGTTTTTCTTGTACGGTTGTTTCTGAAAGTGGATCTTGCTTATCATCAAAACTGTCAACTATAGTCTGCTACAGAGGAAAAAATCACATAGTTGTTGGTGAATACAATCAGATTATTTTATTATGTTTATCACAGGTCAGCATTATATCTCTCTCCATGTATGTATGTATGTATATATATATAAATATATATAAATATAAATATATATATATATGTATGTATATATATATTTATATATTTAAATATTTTTATATATTTATATATTTACATTTATATATTCATAAATATATAATGGTTTTCAATTTTGCTAAGTATATGATGTGTGCACGTGCGCGATCGCGCTGGTGTGTGTGCGTGTGTATATGTATGTGTGTGCGTGCCTACGTGCCTACGTGCATGCGTGCGTGTGTGCGTGCGTGCGAGTGTGCATGTTTGTATGTGTGTGTGTTTGTTAACTTTTTTTGTCGTTGTTTTTTTACATGCAAAATGTGTAGATGGGGTCTCTTTACACAATTTTTCTGTGTTATTCAGCAGCGTATGCATGCAGTGTTTTTTCCATGCTTTATGTATTCCAATATTTTATTGATTATTGTAGAGTATGTCTGCTTGAAAGGACGTATGGCAAAATCAGCCTTGACCTCAAATCTACATCCTTGCGTCTCATAGATGATTCAATTATTCATTCTCTCTCACTCCGTCCGTTCTTCCCTCCCTTCCTAGGCTTCCTGATTTACTCTCTCTCTCTCTCTCTCTTCTCTCTCTCTCTCTCTCTCTCTCTCTCTCTCTCTCTCTCTCTCTCTCTCTCTCTCTCTCTCTCTCTCTCTCTCTCAGGAATTAGAGTAAATGTGGGGGGTCCTTCAATCAGTGATAAATCATTTCTTGTTTGTGCAATTTGCTTTACAAATGAGATTAAAGAACTCATCTGTACACCCCAACCCGAACCAATGTATAGTGGTCCAAGGCCAATGTACATTAAATCATTTCAGTGTTCAGTGTTCAGTGTTCCAGTGTTCTCTCTCTCTCTCTCTCTCTCTCTCTCTCTCTCTCTCTCTCTCTCTCTCTCTCTCTCTCTCTCTCTCTCTCTCTCTCTCTCTCTCTCTCTCTCTCTCTCTCTCTCTCTCTCTCTCTCTCTCTCACACACACACACACACACACACACACACACACACTTACAAACACATTCACACAATACACACAAACACACACACACACACACACACACACACACACACACACACACACACACACACACACACACACACACACACACACACACACACACACACACACAACCAGTTCAACAAAGCCAGTACGTAACTCTACATTTACTGAGGGCTGTGCTACCCTGTTCAGCCACTCGAGGGCAGGGTGGTAACTTTTCAGTCCCAAGATAAACAGCCATCAAAAACTCATTCCACAAAGTTGATTAAGTCATACTTCATGTGCTGAGAGGTCGAGAGATCGAGAAACTCAGACTATTAATTTGTTCAGGGAGGAAAAGCATGCTGGGTGTAAAATTTTATTTTAAAAAAAAAAGTCGGCAGATGTTCCTTGCCCCTGTAGAATGTTCTGCAAAAAGGTCAGAAAAGGGATATTATGTTTCTGCATATTTTGATATTGTGAGATATAGGAATATGACTGAAAACTCAAGACAGCGTTGGTAGTAGTAGTAATAGTTGTAGTAGTAGTAGGAGGAGGAGTAGGAGGAGGAGGAGGAGTAGTAGTAGTAGTAGTAGTAGTAGTAGTAGTAGTAGTAGTAGTAGTAGTAGTAGTAGTAGTAGTAGTAGTAGTAGTAGTAGTAGTAGTAGTAGTAGTAGTAGTGTTGAGTAGAAAAAGAATGAAGATGAAAAGAAGAAGAAAAAGAATGCTAAGAAGAAAAATGTGAGTGAGAAAAACGCAAAGAAAATGCAAAGAAGAAGAAGAATGAGAAGAAAATACGAAGACGGAGGAGAAGGAGGGGGTTGAGGGGGAGGAAGAAGAAGGAGGAGGAGAACAACAACAACAACAAATATAAATTAATAATAATACCACTGATATGCATTTTTAAAACACTGGTAGCAGTGGCAGCAGCTGCAGTACCAAAAGTATTGGCAACAGTAACAACGCACAGGGAGGGAGGGAGGGAGGAGGAGAGAGAGAGAGGAGAGAGGAGAGAGAGAGAGAGGAGAGAGAGAGAGAGAGAGAGAGAGAGAGAGAGAGAGAGAGAGAGAGAGAGAGAGAGAGAGAGAGAGGAGAGAGAGAGAGAGAGAGAGAGAGAGAGAGAAATGAATAATCTTTATTTTTCAAGGGTAACAGAGTAAGCATTACATACTTTTTTTCATCCGGCCCTTAGAGAGAGAGAGAGAGAGAGAGAGAGAGAAGAGAGAGAGAGAGAGAGAGAGAGAGAGAGAGAGAGAGAGAGAGAGAGAGAGATAGATAGATAGATAGATAGATAGATAGATAGATAGATAGATAGATAGATAGATAGATAGATAGATAGATAGATAGATAGATCACAGCCTAAATGCCAAAACACACAGACACTCCAACCTTCCTCCAATTTCAGCCAGGGTGTACATACCAGCTCTTTCTGACGAGGCATCATCCACTTAGAAACTGACAGACAGCTGTCAAAATAGGACGTGAAAATGGCTCCGAAACGGCGTTTAAAATGAGATTATGAGAATGATCTCAGAGTCAACCTCTGTATGTCGGTTTTGGTTGTCAGGTTCTTCAAAACTTCTGCATCTACCAGTTACATGTAGAATGAAACCATGCGTAATTTATCCGTCATTAAAAACCAAACAACAAAAACCAAACATGCGATCTCAAGAGAGAGAGGTTACAATTTTGCTCTGACCTCTACCGTTTTCTACGCAGTTACGAACTAAACAAAAGATTAATATTTCTGGGTCGATATCCCTTTTTACCTCTGTCACTATGGTATGAAATCATCCTTGTTTTCAACACAAACGTGTACCTGCAGTTCTAGTTTGTCAAGGTGTCAATAACCAGAAAGTTTAGTTCCACCTTTGCTAATGAGTGTCTTTACTGGTCTTCATCAGTTGCCTGTTCTGAATATAAAAGGTAAAGGAGTCCCATAACCTGTGAGGTCGTAGGAGAGCGAGGCGTCAGAGACCTCAGCTTCTCTAGGGGTCAGCATGTTGAGGGCGGCGCCCATCTCCTGTTCATGTTCTGAATATAGTCACATCAGAAGTCGTCTAATTAGCGCCCTGCTTAGGATAAGGATTGTTAAACAAAGTAACCAGGCTACGTAAAATCATATACCTTTTTTACGTTCCTTGGCTAGAGCCTGTGTGCTCATCCAGTGGTGAGATTTTGTATATGCCACCATTTCTGTCCATTATTTAGGTTGTCGCATTCTGCCTTCAGAAGTGATGTTTAAACACAGCATCTGTGCCCATGCTTTTTTTAAAAATTTTGTCGTCTCTTCCTAACGGTGCGCAATGGCCTACTCTTCCGAAAGGTGGAACTAATTTTCACGTGTGTGTAAGATGTTCGGCGTGTGTTAGCACATGGGACCTTAGTTTATAATCTAATCAGAAAAAAAAAACTTTCCGAGGAATACAGTTAGTACTGATGTTAACTCTGGGGGGGGGGGGGGGGGGGGGGGGGGGGGGGGGGGGGATCCCTTCAAACAGGTACCTCGGTAATGGTTCGAACTCGGACAGTAAGATCACGAGAGCAATGCTCTAACCACTAGCCTCTTCTGCCTCCCACGTCACCTTCTAAAGTCTGTCTATCTATCTATCTAAGACGGTGGCAGGATGGTTAAGACGTTCGCCTGCCAATATGTAAACCGCGAGTTTCTGGGTTCGTACCCAGCTCGCCCTTTCTTCCCAGTTTGACGAAAAATCGAACTGAATGTCAGTCATTCGGATGAGACTATAAACCGATGTCCGTGTGCGAACGCACGCAGAACATCTTGTGCACACGTTAAAATCCCGTTCCGCCTTTCGGAAGAGCAGGCATCGTGTGCCGGTAGGAGTGGATGATAAAATTATATATATAAAAAGACAGCATGCACACAGGTGTCGTGTTTAGATACCATCCCTGAGGGGGGGAAAAATAATGGGTAGGCGCTGCACTTGTGGCGACGCGCTCTCCCCGGGAAGAGCAGCCCGAATTTCACGCAGAGAAATCTGCTGTGACATAAAGTGGTATAAAATAAATAAAAAATAAAATAAATATCTGTCTATCGATCGATCTATCTATCTATCTATATATCTATCTATCTATCGATCGATCTATCTATCTATCTATCTATCTATCTATCTATCTATCTATCTATCTATCTATCTATCTATATATCTATCCTTTAGTCTGGCGACCGTGGGGGCACCTCTGAAGACTTGACAACCAGTTTTCTCCATTCCTCTCTCTGTTCTGCCTTTCTCAAAGTTTTGCTGAATACCTTCTAAATTATGATTTTGTAAACATAGCATCTACCAAATTTCATTCCACTACTGATGTCAGCGTACCGATTTTTTCTGGTATAAAAAATGTCTTGGGCAAATTTAACCTGATACAGCCGATTCTTCTCCAAACTGCATGAGAGATAGATAGTAGATAGATAGATAGATAGATAGATAGATAGATAGATAGATAGATAGATAGATAGATAGATAGAGAGAGAGAGAGAGAGAGAGAGAGAGAGAGAGAGAGAGAGAGAGAGAGAGAGAGAGAGAGAGAGGGAGAGAGGGAGGGAGGGAGGGAAAGACAGAGAGACAGACAGAGACAGAGACAGAGACAGAGACAGAGAGACAGAGAGACAGAGAGAGATCTTAAACACAGAGACACCCCTGGAACTTTCGAGGCGTACGTAGACCTACTACTGGCTGTTTCTGATGAAAGCCCATTTAAACGTAAGAAGTGACAGTTGTCAAAATTCAGCGTGAAATTGGAATCAGTAAGTTGTGTAAAATGAGGCTGCAAACTGATCGGCAAAGTTTTCTCCTATCTGTCAGTTTGATTGTCAGGTTCTTTGAAACTGGGAGCACGCTATCAACTTTGGACGTAAAGTCGTCTGCATTTTCTGTTCAGTCAAGGACCAGGCAAAAATAAGATTTTCATCTCCAGCAAACATTGCATTATTCTTTTTTGTCACTCTGCTGAACAACTCGTGTTTTTATAGTCCTTTGTCAAGCTGTCAAAAAAAAACCCAACAGGATCAAAAATTGGAATCATTGTTCTGCCATGAAACTACTCCAAAGAAGACCTCTATCCTGTCACCAAGTGTCTTAGACTATCTTCTGAACTTGCCTGTTCTGGGGTATAGTGCATGTAAAAAGAAAAGTTATCTACCTAGAACTTTTCTTAGTTTAACAATTGATAGACAGAGGGAACGGACTGCGTCATCTGTCTCTGTCGTCTCTGTTGATGGTAGGAGCTTCACACAATGCCACCAGAGTCCGCTATCTTTCTCTGTCTCTGCAAAGTTCTACGATCTCCTGTAGCCCTCCAAGACCACTGACCTCTGTGATGTTGACAATGTAGGATGTTGGTGATCTGCCTCTTTTCCTTCTGCCCTTAATCTTACCTTGGAGAACTGTCGTCATCAGGTTTGTCTGTGTGTTGCTGTTTGCATGATCAACATACCTCAGTCGGTTTTTATCAATTTCAGCAAAAAATTGTCCTTGCACAGAGAGTTTATCACGAGTGTTTTCATTTGTTCTTCTGTCTGACCATCTGGCTCTCACAAATCACCCGTAAAACCATGTTCTGGCCGCGTTTTTTTTCCTACCTGTACAATTTTTGTGATGTCCAATATTCTGACTCATACAGGAATACAGGCCAGTTTAGTGTTTTGACAATTCTGGGGGGGGGGGGTTAGATATTTAGGCATATCTCTACAGACTACCTCGGTCTCTAACAGCTGCTGGGTTATAACCTCTTTGAACGTAACTCTGTGGACTTTATTCCACCACTGGTGTTAGTAAAGAGAGATAACTGGTTGGTTTCTCCCATAGCTTCTTCACTGAGGGGTCCATGGAACACTGCACTAATATTTTCAGACAGCGTTTCGTCAGCAAGTTGGACCTGGTAGAGCCTCTTCCTCTATGGGCTGAGAGACAGAGAGACAGAGAGAGAAAGAGACAGACAGACAGAGAGAGGGAGTGAAAGATAGAGGGAGAGAGAGAGAGAGAGGAGGGAGACAGACAGACAGACAGAGAGAAACAGAGAGAGAGGGAGTGAAGGATGGAGGGAGAGGGAGAGAAGGGAGAGAGAGAGGGGAGAGAGAGAGAGGAGAGAGAGAGAGAGAGAGAGAGACAGAGACAGAGACAGAGACAGAGACAGAGAGAGACAGAGACAGAGTCAGAGAGAGTAAATACACAGACACCTCGAGCCTCTTTCCATTACAGAAGTGACGTACGCACGAGCTGTTTCTGATGCTACTTTCACTTACAATCTGACAGCTGTCAAAATATAACGTCAATACATCCTATAAAATGAGCGTTTGAAAATGATCTGTATATAATTTCCAGCAATCAGTTTGATTGCAGGTTTGGGTTTGTATTGGATTGCTGTCATTTTTTTAAAACTTTTCAGCCACTGTGATCTTAGAGTATAAAATAGTGTGTCTTTTATCTGCAGTTCACTACTGAACTAGTGGTTGTAACCTGTGTGGAGATACCACACTGTATTCTGATCATAAAACCATTTTTCTCTCTTCTTAAAAAACTATACACGACGATATCCTTTTTTATCTCATTTTTTAGTCTTGTCTCTCTGCTGTATACATCCTCCTTGTTTTGCCACAAAACAACTAATTATGAGCCTAGTCTATCAAGCTGCCAACTACCTACACGGAAAGAGTCTGTGATTATATCTGGCAGGGAAGCTACTCACAAGAAGAGCGCCATCTTGCCACTGAGTGTCTCGGATAATTCTTTGGCAGTTTGACAGTCGTCTGAGTTTAATTCGATTTGATTTTATTTTTTTCACACCCAGAGAAAATCGTCTGGGCACTGTCCTGAATTTTTCATACTCTATGTCTTGAGCAAGATGAATCTGGCAGAGCCCATCTCTCTCAAAGCTCTAAGTTCATACATAATGAATATGTATATGATATACATGATTTTTCTGATGTCCAGGATTCTGAACCATACAGGAGTACAGGCCAGATTAGTGTTTCGACAATTGTTTTTGAGCTCTTTGGGTATGCTTCTATAAACTACGTAGATCAATACCTGTGAGTTATAACATTTTGAACATGACATCTGTGGATTTTACTTCACCCATGGTATCGATATAAAATCAAAATCATGTCTATAAGAGTCAATGGCGTGCTGATGATGATAACCGCTGAATTGCTAAACAGAAAACCATGAGAGCTTTACATTCTTCAGCACATCTTCATTCACATGGGCAAATCATCTACATACTGTCTTCCTCCAGCAGTATGGAAGGGGGTCAGGCATGAAAACACCTGACTGACATTTTGGTTGAGGGATGGGCACGTAAGAACAAGAAAGAAGAGTGATGTTTATCGATTTATTGAAAACTGTGCTGCAGGGGTGTACTCTTTTTCGTTATAAAGCCTAAAGGTTTGAAAATAATAGGTTCACGCAATGACTGGGTTTTAGTGACTTAAAGTTTAAGTGAAAAATACAGGAGTCAAAAGATCTTTTTTATATATCTTTTAAGTCTCTCTGCAAAAAGAAAAATAGCAGAAGAATGGACCAAGACTGCAGAAATAGACAAGATGAAAATGATGGGAGGAAAGGGAACAAGACAGAAACAGAGTGATAGAAAAGAGAGGATTTCTAGCACAGAATTTCCAGTAAGTGGGAATACTATTTATGCTGACGAATCCCCGACATCCGCACAGGGGACAAAGAGAAGGTGAAAATGACTTTGTGGGCAAAGAAATTTGCCTTTCATTCCTTTGGTTTATATTTTCTTAGGTAGTTTTGTCGCGATATTTAGAAAAAGATTTTAAATCTGTCTGAAAAATAATACAGTGACACAACCTTTGAAACCGGAAATAGTGTTCGTTTTACAGATTTTTTCACTGACCTAAGTATATATTCATTTCAAATAAACTTGAACATGTAAGGCAGGAGAATGGACTTTGGAATGGAATGGAATTCACTTCAATTCCTAAAATTTGTGTATGGTATCGATGTTATTTTAAGAAAAATCAATATTCCAGCCATTGATATCTCCCTATCAGTTTCTTTGGCTGATCAACCAATACGCTAAAATCTCGGAATGTATTTTGTATCCACTGATGTATTCTAACGTCTAACTGTTTTAGTCCTCTGCTTCATGCATATCACGAAGCACCATCTTTAGTTTTAGGGGCTGCTTTTATTTTCTTAAAGGCGCATCAACACAGTTCTATTCATTGGTCAAAAAGTCTAAATGTTTCCGATTTCCCTACCTTGGTAATGTTTCTCTTGGTTTAAGTGAAATTTCTCACAGCCAGATAGAAGATGCAGTCATATGGTTTTCAATAACTCACACAATAAATCACCCGAGCTCGATTCCCGTTCCAGGGGATTTTTCCCCCGGAGTTAACATCAGTGCTGACTCCACTCTCCCCTAAAGTCCTTCGGATGAGACTATAAACCGAGGCCCCGTGTGCGAACGCACACAGAACATCTTGCACACACGTTAAATCCTGTTCCACTTTTCGTAAGAGTAGGCCATTGTGTGCCAGTGGGAACAGATGACATACAAAACTGCATACACACGGGGAATGGATGTAATAAAAAGCACATGAATGCTTATTCCATTATCCTCGATAAAAAAAAAAAGAATTTAATTTAACCGAAGATATTGCACCACAGAAGCCTGCGCTATATTATAGTTCTAGGCAGCACAAAGTAGGTCACTCTCTCTTCACCCTGATGACTAAAGAAGACAATCCAGCCTCACAAAGCAGGGGAGACAACCTGTCATCTGCAGGCTTTTGGACTCTATTATGTATGACTGGCAGTGAGATTATTATCGTCTGCCCTTGTCAGGGCAATGCTAACCTCTGTCTCCCCCCCTCCCTCCCTCCGGCAGATCCCCTACCCCCCACTCCCCCTCCTTACCCCCCCACCCCCACCCAACTCCCATTTCAGCCCTACCAGTGTTAAGTCTTTTCGCAAATAGATGTCGACACCTTCACAGCTGCTGGTGACTACAGTAGTTTTTTTGCTGTATTATCTGTATGTTGCTGCGAAGGAGACGGGGTGTATTTATTTAATGATATTGTTAGGTAAGAGTCTCTCTGGGGTTTTGTTTTGTTTTTTCTGTGTGTGTGTGTGTTAGTGTTTGGTGGTGTGTGTGTGTGTGTGTGTGTGTGTGTGTGTGTGTGTGTGTGTGTGTGTGTTGTCTGTGTGTGTGTCTGTGTGTGTGTGTGTGTGTGTGTCAGTGCGTGTGTTAGTGTGTGTGTAGGTGTGTGTGTGTCAAATCAAATCAAATCCAATTTTTATTTCCAGATGGTACATTGAATAAGCATTGATTTGCTTTTTTTCCATCAAGCCAGTGTGTGTGTGTGTGTGTGTGTGTGTGTGTGTGTGTGT
>CM060321.1:5329388-5331888 GCA_030674155.1 Stramonita haemastoma | reverse complement strand
TGGTCTAAGAATATATGTGTGTGTGTGTGTGTGTGTGTGTGTGTGTGTGTGTGTGTGTGTGTGTGTTGTGTGTGGTGTGTGTGTGTGTGTGTGTGTGTGTGTGTGTGTGTGTATAGGAAGGGAGGTGGCAGGATGGTTAAGACGTTCGCCTGCCAACAAGTAAACCGTGAGGTTCTGGTGTCGTACCCAGCCTCGCCCTTTCTTCCCAATTATCGCCACTGGAATGGTCTATTGGAAAGGCAATGACCGATACGAATGGTTCCAGTACCGTCGCAGAAGCCACCAGAACGTTGCCATATACAGCCCCGAGCCGCCCTGGGAATCCAACTCCCAATTTTTCTCAGGGATGGTGTCTAAACACGACACCTGTGTGCATGCTGTTTTTTATATATAATTTTGTCATCCGCTCCTACCGGCACACGATGGCCTGCTCTTCCGAAAGGCGGAACAGGGTTTTAACGTATGCGCAAGATGTTCTGCGTGCGTTCGCACACGGGTCTCGGTGTATAGTCTCATCCGAATGACTTTGACATTCAGTTCGATTTTTTCATCAAACTGGGAAAAAGGGGGAGGCTGGGTACGAACCCAGAACCTCACGGTTTACTTGTTGGCAGGTGAACGTCTTAACCATCCTGCCACCTTCCTTCCTAGAGAAAGAGAAAGGTGGGAGGATGTCAGATATCTCCAGTACAGTGCGCCCTCATATTTCTGTCGTCTTTGACATAATCTTCCATTGCAGGAATTTTTAGGCACCTTTGGCCACAAACCCCAAATATTGTTACATTTAAAGTTTAGTCTGAGTTATTGAAGGAAATGATAAAGAAGGAAAATAACGATACAATTGTTATTTGAAATTATTGTACACATATTTTTTTCTGAAAAAGGGAGAAAGTCAAAAGATTTTCTGAGCTTATGAAAGCTTTTCAATGATAGTGTTGGGAAGATAGAACATGCCTCAAATATTGTCCATTGACTAAGTCTTTTTTTCGGATGATATATTATAGCAGATTCCTCATTCACTATACTTTATATATAAAAAAAAACTGGAAAATTGCTTCTATAATCTTTAGTGTAGCATGTCCTGTTACGTTTGGATAGAAAAAAGGAACTTTGTTTCGCATACACGTGCAAAAACATTTTTGTAAGAAAAGGGATAGAAAATAAGACAGCGAAAACGCCGCAGATTCAAAACACAGAGAGAGAGAGAGGAGAGAGAGGAGAGAGAGAGAGAGAGAGAGAGAGAGAGAGGGAGAGAGAGAGAGAGAGAGAGAGAGAAGAGGAGAGAGAGAGAGGGAGGAGGAGAGAGAGAGGGAGAGAGAGAGAGAGGAGAGAGAGAGAGAGAGAGAGAGAGAGAGAGAGAGAGAGAGAGAAGAAGAGAGAGAGAGAAGGAGAGAAGAAGAGAAGAAGAAAGAAAGAAAGAAAGAAAGAAAGAAAGGAGAAAGAAAGAAAGACACAGAGAGGAAGAGAGACAAAACAGAGACAGACAAAGACGAGAGGAGAGAGACGAGACAGAGAAAAAGGGGACAGAAAGACAGAGAGAAAAGATAATCAGAGAGACAGAAAGAGAGATGGAGAGACAAAAAAATAGCGGTAGAAAAAAAAAAGATTTCAGTATGCAACGTTTCCATACACGCTATCACAAACACCAGATAACCACACATTTCCTCTAAAACCTCCCAACTTTTATGCACAGAATGATGACACGTAACAGAAATGGCAACCCATAAAACCTGCCGTATAATGGCTGCCTGATCCCTCGATGCATGTCACGTTACATGATTATGCCAGGAAAAGCAAGGACTGTGCTGGATAGTAATCTGATGTTATTGCTCCCTCCAACCCAATACAGGACACAATCAGGCCCGCTTCCCACCCCCCACACCCCCCCACCACACCCCTCTAACCCCCCCCTCACCCCACCCCATCCCATCCTCGTGTCCAACACGTTTTTTATTCTTGTACATCCCCCTCTCCGTTCTATTTCCAAAGACCTTAAAATGATGCCCTTGAAATGGTCTGGAGCTGGGTTATGGTTGCTTTTGGTTGTTGTTTTTTAAGTAAAACAAATAACTGGTATATATGTCGTTCTTTTTTTTTCTTTCAGGAAATGGGTTCATTTACAAAGGATCGAAAACGATGAAACCTTGTAATATCAAATTAACTTCAGTTATAAATAAAGACTTTTTAATAAAGAAATCAAGAAAACCACACAGAAAATCAAAGAAAAATAGCAACATGTCATTTCGTGACTTTGTAGCACTATATAGAATTGATGTGTAGTAAGAATGGGTGGGGCGATCTGCTACGGAGGGCGGAGGACCGTGGGGAGTGGAGGAAGCTGGTTGCAAAATCTTCAGTAGTGCCCCCCACGGTCCGCAGGTAACTACGGGACAGGTGAAGAATGAAGGTGAAGAATTTGTTAGTTACGCAGGAAATACGGAGGAAATAGAAAGCAGAGTGTGACAATGACTACCTTAGTTCAGACCAAAAGGTCCCCGTG
>CM060321.1:5301888-5324388 GCA_030674155.1 Stramonita haemastoma | reverse complement strand
GAGAAAAATCTTAGTTTGAAATAAGTGTGTCTTTAGGTTAGATTTAAAAGTGTCATAAGTAGGCTTTTGCCGGAGGGAGAGAGGGAGATCATTCCAGATCGAGTGAGATAAATGAGATAAAACACGAACTTTCTCAGTTTGGTTTGCAAAATAGTTCCAGGCTATCTCTTCAGGTGGCTCTGCCAGTCGTAGGTGGCAAGATATTGATCATTCATGCCAGAACAGTAGACCTACGAAGATAGAAGAAAAAAAAGCATGAGTTTTCAAGTTTAGAGTGTACTCCTTTTCTTCACTTTTCACTTTGGTAGACTAAGTCTCTCTATTCAAAATCTTGCACTGTATTTCTTTTACCATAAAATATAAAGCAACAGGATAGCAAAGAAAAATTATCAAAACTAGCCAGCAGTGCGCAAAAAGGTGTTTGCTTAGCCCATGGTTTTCATTATCTTCTAAAAAGTAAAATAATGCACTCTTGCGCCGCGCGCGCGCGCGTGCGTGCGTGCTGTGTGTGTGTGTGTGTGTGTGTGTGTGTGTGTGTGTGTGTGTGTGTGTGTGGTGTGTGTGTGACTTTTGAGTGGAGTTTTTTTTGTTGTTTTTGTTGTTATTGTTGTTGGTTGTATCATCTATAGACATATTTTATTTTTAAGGCTGTTGAAATCATGTTAGTAAGTTAATGTTGGTAAAATGTTTGTGGGGGGGGGGGGTTTACTTGTTTGTTTGTTAGGGGGATTTTTTGCTTTTGTTTTTTGTTGTTGTTTTTTCTTTAGATAGATGGCTTGATGAAAAAAAAAAGCAAATCAATGCGTATTCAATATACCATCTGGAAATAAAAATTTGATTGATTTGATCTGATTAATTTGCTTGTAGTTTGTCTTCATTGGCTTCTTTGCATATAACCAAAGAGATTTTTCGTGATGCAAGCTGACCATGTAATCATCAAAAAACCAACAAAAGACACACTGTACATTTCTGCACATCGTTCAAATGTCTTGTTTTTACCCCAAAAAATGCCTCCACGTGTGATGGAATATTTCCCTCTAAACACCTGATTAGAATTCGATATCCTAAGGGGAAAAGAAAGCTTCTTTCATTACCTCCTAGGGGAAATAAACGATAATAAAAGTTTGCATAACAAACATCTAGCTATGTCCCCAGAATCCACTTTGGCTGAAGAATATGTAAACTGAGATTCGTTGACTCTCCTCCTTAAATCCCCGTAGATTCCGAGACTGAGAGGAGCGTGCATAATAGAAATGGCGCGGAATTGTAACAAGACATTCAACGAACAAAGTCTGCCTTCATCTTTATCTGGTGGGGATATCAAACTGCCCACAACTTGCAGTCTTCTTTTAGACTATTGTGGCGTTCAGTCTGCATGCTGGGTATGTTCGTGTCGTCCATACGCAGAGCATAGCTGGTCTTCCTTCCACGAAAGCTGGATAGGTAGGTAATTAGCATGTCTGCAAGATGTTATATGTGCATTTGCATAAGGGACCATATGGTCGCGTGCAAAAACTGGAAAGGGAATTTATTTATTTATTCATTCTTTTTATATCGAGGATAAGGGAATGAGCACTCATGTGCTTTTTTCGTCCAGTCCCCATGTGTATGCAGTTTTGTAAATCTTGTCATCAGTTCCCACCGGCACACGATGGCCTACTCTTACGAAAAGCGGAACAGGATCTAACGTGTGCGCAAGATGCTCTGCGTTCGTTCGCACACGAGGCCTCGGTTTAAAGTCTCATCCGAAGGACTTTTGGGGGAGTGGAGTCAGAACTGAAGTTAACTCCAGAGGAAAAAATCCCCTCGAACGGGAATCGAACCCGGGTCGTCAAATTGTGAGCGCAATGTTCTGACCACTAGGCTATCCTTCCCTGTTCTGACCACTAGGCTATCCCGAATAAATTTGGAACCAATGTTACATCGAAGGAGAAAATCCTCTCAACTGATGCTTCACGGATAAATCCAAACTGCTCTTGACTCAGGCTAAAAGTGTCACTAGTAATGGTGTACAGCTAAGTGTCAATACCTGCTTCCAGAGCTGTTCTGCTTTGGAATGTTCTGCATAGGTTTCTTCATATATGACAAGTCTTAGCATAAGAGCCTGTAGTGTTAAGGTTTTTTTTTTAAGTATCTAAAGTCAGAGTACGGATGCCTATATGGTGAGGTGCTTTTCAACAGTCATAATACACTTGCATGCAGGAAAAAGAAAAAAATGGGTAGGCGCTGCACTTGTGGCGACGCGCTCTCCCCGGGAGAGCAGCCCAAATTTAACGCAGAGAAATCTGCTGTGACATAAAGTGTATAAAATACAAAATGATCACAACTTCTCTCCCAGTATGTACTTATAGTCTTAAAGTGATTCGTAGGTGTGATAAGTGACACAGACGCATGTTGTGGATGACCCTAAAAATGTTCAGCTGGGAACGCCTGGCCCAATATCAAACCCGTTCCCTTAACACCACCATATCATGACTCCAAAACTCTTACCTCTAAACCAGTCTACCCCTTCCCTCCCTTCCTCTTCTTCTGGGAGACGGGATAGCCTAGTGGTCAGAACATTGCGCTCGCAATTTGACGACCCGAGTTTGATTCCCGTTGGAGGGGATTTTTCTCCTGAGTTAACATCAGTGCTGACTCCACTCTCCCCCAAAGTCCTTCGGGTGAGACTGTAAACCGAGGCCCCGCGTACGACAGCCCGCAGAACATCTTGCGCACCCTTTAAATCCTGTTCCGCTTTTCGTAAGAGTAGGCCTTTGTGTGCCGGTGGGAACAGATGACATTTACAAAACTGCATACACACGGGGACTGGATGAAAAAAAGCAAATGAATGCTTATTCCATTATCCTCGATCTAAAAAAAAAAAAAAGAATTTAACCGTTTGGATGCAGTGAGAATGTGTCACTTTCGATACTGCAGAGACTGGCAATGTGGTTCGCTGTTCCACCTCTCTTGGCCGTGTCTGATAAATCTGTCACCGACAGACATTGCTTCTACAGTGTCCTGGGGAATAGTGTGATATAAGGGGGTGTCTGGGCTGTCTGCACTGTGTGTAGGGGTAGGTCTCCGGGGACTGGTTGTGTGATGCAAGTTTGTGTGGACTGCTGCAGATGGTACTATACTGTACTGTAGTGTACTGTACTGTACTCTACTATACTTACTGTACTGTATTGTACTATACTGTACTATACTGTACTGTACTGTACTATACTGTACTGTACTATACTGTACTATACTGTGCTGTACTGTACTATACTGTACATATGTACTGTACTATATACTGTACTGTAAATGTCTTATTACTGTACTATATGTACTATAGACTTCGCTTACTGTACTGACTGTGACTATACTGGATTTTAGTGTACTGTACTATATTTTACTGTACTGTGCTGTGCTATACTGTACTCATGCTGTGTGCTGTACTGTACTGTGTACTGTATCGTAGCTGTAGGAGTACTGCAAGCCTGTTGGTATCCACTCTATTAGGTGGATCGGTGGTCTAGGTGGTAACGCGCCTTGCCTAGAAAGCAAAAAAGTCGGGTCGGAGTGTGCGGTGGTTCGTAACCCCGTTTGGACCCAAAACTTTTTCCCCATCCATTAGACCCTGAGTGTGATCTGGGCGCTAGTCTTTCGGTGAGACATAAACCGAGGTCCCGTGTGTTACACACCACTATTTAGCGTACGTAAAAGAACCCATGGCAACAAGAGGGTTGACCCTGGCAAAAGTCTGTAGAAAAAAGCCACTCTGATAGGGAAACAAATACAGTTGCATGCAGGAAAAAGACCAAAAAATGGGTAGGCGCTGCACATGTGGCGATGCGCTCTCCACGGGGAGAGCAGCCCGAATTTCACACAGAGAAATCTGCTGTGACATAAAGTGGTACAAAATACAAATACAAAATACTACTGCTGATCTGTATACCGTTCTCTGTCTTTCTGTCTATGTATCTGTCTCTGTCTGTTTCTGTCTTTCTGTCTGTCTCTCTGTCTTGTCTGTCTGGTCATGTCTCTCTTCTCCTGTAGAAAGCTTGGCCAAACTTTAGCCTATACCTTCTTATCACTGAAAAGTCACGAGTTTATAGTCTTACCACTGGCAATCTACATGGGGAGTTGGAGTCCCAGGGCGGCTCGGGGCTGTATGATTATGACGACGTTCTGGTGGCTCCTGCAACGGTACTAGAACCATTCATATCGGTCATTGCCTTTCCAATGGATCATTCTTGTGGCGTGGAGAGGGGGGGTCTGCTGCATGGGTAACAGCTTGCCCTCCATACTTACTTACCCAGGCTTTGCGCTCTGAAGACTAGAGCGCAACTCCATAGTCATCCGAGAATGATGGGTGCCTACTACTACTACTACAAACTACTACTACTACTACACTACTACTACTACTACTACTACTACTATACTACATTTTGCTGTCTACTCCACCCTGCACTGATAAAGAGTGTGTCACTGGCAGACATTGTTTCTGCAGTGTCATGGGCAATGTAAATGATATAACTCTGTGTCTGGGGCTGGACAATGATGTCTGCAGTGTGTGGGTGCCGGGGTGGAGGGTGTGGCTGTGAAATGGAAGGTGTATGTTGTCAGTGCTGCGGATGGTGTTGATTGTATGGCTGTCCTCAAGATTTTGTCGTGTATTCTCGTTTTCTTTCTGCTCTCTGCTCTCTCTGTCTCTGTCTCTCTTTGCCTCTCCTCGTCTCTCTTTCTCTCTCTCGTCTCTCTCTCTCTCTTCTCTCTCTCTTCTCTTCTCTTCTCTCTCTCTCTCTCTCCTCTCTCTCTCTCTCTCTCTCTCTCTCTCTCTCTCTCTCTCTCTCTCCTCTCTCTCTCCTCTCTCTCTCTCTCTCTCTCTCTCTCCTCTCTCTCTGCAAGTGTGTTCACGCTCGTACAAGAAGAGAGACAGAGACAGATGAATCGGGAGAGGGATAGACAGCACACAAAACTGGAAAGTATACCATAGTAGTTAAAAAGAATTACGTTTTCGTTTTGATAAGACAAATACAAATGCTTGCAAATAAAAATCAACAACTCTCTTTAATACTTGGTAGAAAAAAACTGTTTTCGTTAAAAAAAACAAAAAGTAATCGTAGATGATTAAATTGCTTTCATGTGTTTTTTTTCTGCCTAAATAGAGCAGACAATGTTTGAAGGGCTTTAGCTCATGCCACATCAAAAAAGCAGACAGATATCCAACAATGGAATAACAATAAACAATCCCCATTGCCGTGTGCCTGAAATTGTTCAAGTGAAATGTAAAGCAAGAAAAACCAAACCAAACAATTATAAATGCAATGTTTCAGTCTTAAAGTTCTGTGTTTGTTTCTCTTTTTGGTTTGCTTGTTTTTTGTGCGCGTTTGTTCTGTTTGCTGTCGTGTGTTTGTTGGGTTTGGAGGGAATTTTGTTTGTTTGTTTGTTTCGTTTTGTTTGGGGATTTTTTTGGTGTTTTTCTTGTCTGCCTGTTTTTTGTGTTTGATTTGGCTGTTGTGATAAACTTTTTAGACAACATTTTTCATGATTGAAGTAGTTTGTTTTCGTCTTGCTTCTTGTTATTCTGGGGTGTTTTTTTTAATTTTAGTCTGTTGGCAACACTTTAGTTTGTGCCTTCTACAAAGGAAGAGCCGGTAGACAAATAGAAGAGAAAATAGCAAAGAGCTATAATAACAATTTAAATTAAAGTACTACCAAATGGCCGCCGCTGTAGTCTAGTGGTCAGGGCGTTGGACTCGTAATCTAAAGGTTGTGGGTTCGATCCCAGCTTTCGGCTATGGCGTTGTGCCCTTGGAAAAGGCACTTTACGGCTATTTTCTCACCCCACCTAGGTGTAAAAGGGGTACCAACCTTGTGTTGGGGGTTAACCCTGCGATAGACTGGCGTCCTATCCACGGGGGAGTCTATGACTCTCAGTCGCTTAACGCCACAGAAACCGGGATAAGCACCGGCCTGATGAGCCTTTGGCTCGGGACAGACAGACTTTAACTACCAAATGAAAGAATGGCTGTGTATGTAAGAGATAAACGACAGTTATGGTGTGTAAGAATGATATTTAGCGTTTCGTCTTTGTAAAGTCTCTTCACCTAACATAATTTGTCTTTATAAGATGATAATATTTTCGTGAAATTTGAATCATGAAAATTCACAAAAGACGTTTCGAAAGGTTAGTGCTAAAGCAGATAAAGATGATGACCAATAAAGAGGTGAATAATGAATGAGAACATCTGTGTAATCTGTCCCAGTCAGTATGATTGATGGCAACCAATCTGTCCTGTGTTCCATTCATGTTTCTATGAATGATCATAGAATGGTTGTAACAGACAGCTCCTTTTTCCTGTGGTTATAATGCTTCATCAATAAAGTTGGTGACAAATATCTTGTATCTTTTTTTTAATTATAAGAGAGAATATCATCGAAATTATACTATGGTTTATCCATTCCATAATAAAACATTAGCTCGTTCTTTACACTTAAGCTGAAACTCCTGTAGTTTTTTTTCTAATCTAGTTGAGCATGAGAGACATAATTGTCATTACAACAGACAGATGAGGATCATACAACACTTGATAAGCTTAGAAACTTAACACCTGCGCCAGAGTTACTGAATAGGCCCTTTGACTTTTGTTTATCCCTTTATGGAGATATTCTTTTGGTTAGAATGTAGTTCAAATGACACATTGTATACTTTAATCATCTTGCTATTTGAGTATGTTAGTTTTGTTAACAGCCATTACTGAGAGTGGTTTTATGACTAATGAAAGAACTTTCGTCTTTTCTACTGACATGGTGTCGCTTTATTGGTAATAGAAAAACCTGTAGCAATAAATAAATAGTTCTGATGGAAAAAGAAGAAGAAGAAGAAGCAGAAAAAGGGGACAAACCATATACACAGACCACCTAGTAAAAAGAAAGAAGGTAAAGGTGTCCCATAACCTAGGCGATCGTAGGGGAGCGAGACGTCAGAGACCTCAGTTTCTCCAGGGGCCAGCATGTTGAGGGCGGTGCCCATCTCCTCTCCCTCGCTGCTTTACCTTCCCTGACCCTAAAGAGGGCAGGTACCCATTTACAGCTGGGTGAACTGAGCGGACTGTATCTAACCAAGGGCGCAAACGGTCACCCATCCAAAACTGATAACCACGCTCGGCGCTGCTTAACTTGACTGAGAAAAGCGAGCGCTCTGACCACTGACCTATCCCGCCCCCCCCCCCGTCATAGACCACTTAGCAAATAAAACTGTAACTGGACCAGTGGCTGCAACACAACACAACACGACAGACCAGTAACAGACAGTGACGTATATCTCCACTCTCCATCCTGGCCACTTTATTGACGCTGGGTTCACACAATTATCACAAAATTGGCAAAATCTGCAAACGTGTTAGTAAAAAAAAAAAATGCCATCAACATGTTTTGCAGCATCTCAAACCCTGTCCAATGACTGAACCAACATTTGCTGAGGAAACAGTATCCCCTGAATGCCCAGTGAAGATGGGAGACATAACAGCCACAGTACACATCTCTGCCATGCAGATCAGGAACAAGGGGTTTTCAGCTTTTTTTGTCTACGAAGCAAACTCTGAACAGGAGAATACCCACAGAGAGAGAGAGGGGGAGAGAGAGAGAGAGAGAGAGAGAGAGAGAGAGAGAGAGAGAAGAGAGAGAGAGAGAGAGAGAGAGAGAGAGAGAGAGAGAGAGAGGAGAGAGAGAGAGACAGAGACAGAGAGAGAGAGAGAGAGAGAGAGAGAGAGAGAGAGAGAGAGAGAGAGAGAACACTGAACACTGAACACTGAACACTGAAAGGTTTAATGGTACTTGGCCTTGGACCACAATACACCAAATGAGGTGGGCAGGGGTGTGAGTGTAATGCAAAATGAAAGCATGGATACATTCAAACATAGTATGGCAGTGAGAAAATGAAAGCATGGATAGATTTTCCAAATACTGTGACAATCATAAATCAAACCCTGGATATAATTTCCCACCTCCTACAGCAATGAAATACAAAACCATTGATAAATTCCACACAAACTATAGCAATAGAAAAAGAAAAGCATGTCTAAATTTCACGACCTATTATAGCAGTGAAGAGAGAGAGAGAGAGAGGAGAGAGAGGTAGAAGAGTAAGAGTGAGAGATGAGAGAGAAAGAGAGAGAGAGAGAGAACACAGAGAGACACAGAGAGAGACACAGAGAGACAGAGACAGAGACAGAGACAAAGAGAGACAGAGAGAGACAGAGAGAGACAGAGACAGAAGAGAGATACAGACAGACAGACAGACAGACAGACAGACAACAGACAGACAGACAGAAACAGGCAGACAGAGAAAGAGAGAGAGAGAGAGAGAGAGAGAGAGAGGAGAGACAGAGAGAGACAGAGACAGAGACAGAGAGAGACAGACAGACAGACAGACAGACAGAGATCTTAAAAATACTCCCCTGCTGCTGCTTGGGGCGCTGATTACCGGCAAAGAACAAAGTAGAGATGCATTTGCATAACTCTTGTTTTCGGGGGGAGGGGGAAGGGGTTCAGATCCCAATTTAAAGTGGGATGACTGTCCAAAATATCCCTGTCCAGTTACTTTTATTTTCTATGCAACTCCCTTCATTGAGCTGACTTTTAACGTGTCAGACTACTCAACCCTATAGAAACAGTTGAAATGCTATTTGCCACATCCAAGGCCACACACACATCACTTCACATTGTGTTTATGCTTGGATCTCCCCCCCCCCCCCCCCCCCCCCCCCCCAATCCAGCCATGAGTTTCAGAAGACGCAGACTCCATTTTGAATCCTCAGTGCATACTTGTTCTTGCTTTTAGAAATCCTCTGAAATTTGAGAATCCCAGTCTGTGAACATAAGAATAATGATAATGTATGGGATTTCTATAGCACTGAATCTTGTAGAGTACATATATCAAAGCGTTGATCAGTGGTTTTGCCAGTGTTGCTTGATCAGCCAGAGAGGGGATTTACGATCCTCCTAAAGTTTTCCCTTCTTTGTGATGCAGACTGGTATCAGGATTCAGAGGCTGTTTAAAGATACACACTGTCGGATGAGTGTATGTAGCAGGCTCTTTCCCAGCCTTACAGACGCACAATGTTTCATGTTGTTTGTTGTAGCGTCGCAGAAAATTGTTTCGGGGGGGGGGGGGGAGGAGGAGGTAGAGAGAGATGGGGGAAGGAGGGAGGAGGGAAGGAGGGAGAGAGAGGGGGAGGGAGGAGGGAAGGGGGTAGAGAGGGAGGATGGAGGGAAGGGAGTGAGGGAGAGAGAGAGAGAGACAGAGAGAGAGAGATAAACAGAGAGAGAGAGAGACAGAGAGACAGAGATAGATAGATAGATAGATAGACAGACAGACAGACAGACAGACACAGACAGAGATCAAAACGTCTATTTCATTTTCTGGTCTGAGGCCATCACAACATGTCACATGGCCAGCAATGATTAATGATTATCAGCCGCAGTATAAAGAACAACAACTGATACACAATATGCAGACATATAATGTAAACAATATACACCTCATCAACTCGTGTAAAGTGCTTTTCAAAAAGAAAAGCATCACAAGATTTGACTCCTCTTTTTATCAGTACATTTTCTTGTAGAGGTGTGCTTTCTCCGTGTTACTTTTTTTATGGTATGCTCACTTCATTCACAGATAATAAGATCCCGAACAAAGCAATCAGATTCACAAATAATTCTGTATTCTGCCCTAGCCTACCCCTACTCAAAACACACGCACACACAGACATGCACACACACACACACACACACACACACACACACACACACACACACACACACACACACACACACACAACACAACACAACACAACACAACACAACACAACACAACACAACACAACACAACACAACACAACACAACACAACACAACACACACAACACACACACATACACACACACACACACACACACACACCACACACACACACACACACACAACACACACACACACCACACACACACACACAACCACACCACACCACACACACACACAACACAACACAACACAACACACACACACACACACACACACACAACAACAACAACAACATCAACAACAACAACAACAACAACAACAACAACACAACACAACACACACACTACATACACAAGCAAAGAAGCTAACAATAAGGCAAGTGATACATAAAGAGGCTAGGGAAGGGGGGGGGAGGGAGGAGGAGGGGAGACAGACGTTGTCGATATCTGATAGCGGAGAGTTACACTGCTGTTCCTCAGAGCTGATGCAGCCTGACAGGAGATGTGTCACACCGGAGACTCGCATGAAAGAGGGGGAACTTTCCCCTTTCTTTCTTTTTCTTTCTTTTATAGCGAGGTTAATGGAATAAGCACTCATGTGCCTTTTTTTTTACATCTAGTCCCCGTGTGTATGCAGTTTTGTACAGCTTGTCATCTGTTCCCACCAGCACACGATGGCCTACTCTTACCAAAAGCGGAACAGGATTTAACATGTGCGCAAGATGTTCTGCGTGCGTTTGCACACGGGGCCTCGGTTTATAGTCTCATCCGAAAGACTTTTTGGGGAGAGTGGAGTCAGCACTGATGTTAACTCCAGACGGGGAAAATCCTCTCGAACGGGAATCGAACCCGGGTCGTCAAATTGCGAGCGCAATGTTCTGACCACTAGGCTATCCCGTCCCCCTCAGTGGCCATGAACTGGTCAATGGGTGAGGTCCCTCTCTCTTCTGAATAGTCCATGAGGGATGGCCTGAGATCCATCTTTATTTATGGCCACTGAACTGCAGCCATGGGGTGGTGGTGGTGGTGGTGGTGGTGGTGGTGGTGGTGGTGGTGGTGGTGGTGGTGGTGAGTTAATAGCCTGTGGTGGTGGTGGTGGTGGTGGTGGTGGTGGTGGTGGTGGTGGTGGTGGTGGTGGTGAGTTAATAGCCGTGGTGGTGGTGGTGGTGGTGGTGGTGGTGGTGGTGGTGGTGGTGAGTTAATAGCCGTGGTGGTGGTGGTGGTGGTGGTGTGGTGGTGGTGGTGGTGGTGGTGGTGGTGGTGGTGGTGGTGGTGAGTTAATAGCCGTGGTGTGGTGGTGGTGGTGGTGGTGGTGGTGGTGGTGGTGGTGGTGGTGGTGGTGGTGGTGGTGGTGGTGGTGAGTTAATGGCCTTAATGGTGATGGTAGTGATGGTGGTGGTGGTAGTAGTGGTGTTTTATTTATTTTATTTTTTATATATCGAGGATAATTGAATAAGCACTTATGTGCTTTTTTATATCCAGTCCCCGTGTGCATGTAGTTTATAAATATTATCTGTATTTGTTTGTGTTGGTTGCAGAAGTCGTTGTTTTGACAAGAGTGTTGCTTTACCACTGGCGGGGTGTATGCACACGCATGCATGCATGCGCACGCTCATGTTTCTGAGTGGGTTTTTTTATGTACGAGCATGAGGCGGCGAACCTGCACTTTGCTGTGGTGCATCATATTGTATATTATCCTTATTATTGTGTGCTCTACTAGGTATTATTTCGTGCACTGTACCAGCTTTCGTTCCGACAAACTTTCTATATTCACGCAAGGCGGTCCTTTTCGGGGCCGTGGTGTCGCCACAAGTTCGGCGCCACGCATACGGAAGATGCTAGTAAAGTGTGTATGCATAGGCTACGGCACTCTCTTTGGTGCTGTGGGCTCTGTTACTGTGCAAAAATCGGGATATGAAGAGGCTGAAACCGGCCCTTTGTCACATCTTCTCGAAATGTGCCTTATTCTTGGGGGGAGGGGTATGCGCGCACGCGTGCATGCGCGCGTTAGTGTTTGTGTGTGCATTTGTTCATGAGCGTCCACGTGGCGGCGACCCTGCACTTTGCTGTGATGTGTCATATTGTACATTATCCTTATTATTGTGTGTACTACTGGGTATTATTGCGTGCACTGTACCAGGTTTCGTTCCAACAAACTTGTAACATTCAAGCCAGGCTGTCCTCTTCGGGGCTGTGGTGTCTCCACAAGTCCGTTCCTCTCCTCCACCTTCTTTTCCTTCTTGCATTCTTCTTCTTCTTTGCATTCTTCTTCTTCTTTCCAATCCTATTCTTCTTTGCATTCTTCTTCTTCTTTGCATTCTTCTTCTTCTTTCCGATCCTATTCTTCTTTGCATTCTTCTTCTTCTTTGCATTCTTCTTCTTCTTTGCATTCTTCTTCTTCTTTGCATTCTTCTTCTTCTTTCCAATCTTTCTTCTTTGCATTCTTCTTCTTCTTTCCAATCCTATTCTTCTTTGCATTCTTCTTCTTCTTTCCAATCCTATTCTTCTTTGCAATTCTTCTTCTTCCAATCTTCTTTTTCTCCTTCGCATTCTTCTTCTTCCCAATCTCTTCTTCTTCGCAATTCTCTGCATTCTTCACATTCTTTTTCATCTTCCTTCGCAATAGTCACATTCTTGCATTTTCTTCGTTGCATTCTTCGCATTCTTCCTTCCTATTCTTTGCATTCTTCGCATTTCTTCTTCATTCTTCGCATTTTTTTTTTTGCATTCTTCCTTCTTTGCGTTCTTTCTTTTTTCATCCTTCGTTCTCCTCCTTCTCTCCTTTTTAAAGTGGCAGTAACATTTTTGTGAAAATGTTCGCGCAAACATTTCAATGTAAGGGATTGTGTCTGCAATGTGTGGCTTAGGCATAAGGCATAATATGTTGATTTTTGTATGGTGCTGTAATCTGTAATTACATTGATTCATTCTTTTATCCTAAGATGTTTTAATGCAATCCTTGTAACCTAAAAGGAATTTCTCTGTTTAAGATAATAATGTTTTGAATTGAACTGGACTGAATCGATGAATGGGTAACTAAGTCGTTTTTAATTTTCTTAAAGTATAATGGATGAGGGCAATTTATTGTGTATGCATTTAGCTATTAATTTACAATGGTGGCATTATGTGCATAGCTTTGTTGGATGAAGCTTATGTTACTTTTATTCATTCATTATCTTGTTCTTTTATTTCGCAGATAATTGAATAAACACTTATGCACTTTTTACATCTAGTTCCCGTGTGTATGCAGTGTTTCAATTTTGTCATCCGTTCCCACCGCACACAACGGCCTACTCTTCCAAAAGTGGAACGGGTTTTAACGTCTGCACAAGATGTTCTGCGTGCGTTCACCCACGGGACGTCGGTATATAGTCTCATCCGACGGACTTTAGGGTAGAGGGGAGTCGACACTGATATTAACTCCAGAGAAAAAAATCCTCTTGAACGAGATTCGAACCCGGGTCACTAGCGCATCACTCTGACCACCAGGCTATCCCGTCCCCCGTGATAGACTCTGGAAGTTATGTCAGTTGGCAGTGCTTTTTTCTGGACAACTCTGCTAACTTGTTTCTGCAGAGGAATTTCAGATCAAACCATTTTTCTAGCGTGAATGGGTGAAAAAGGGATTGCAGCATTTCATAGCAACATGTACAAAAACGAGAAGAAGAAAAAAAAAAAAAAAAGAACGAACCAGCATGTTCTGTAGATGTTAGATTGGTGTAGATAATCTTCAACTTTGTATAATGATTAGTGCATGGATAGAGTGTAGAATATATCGTTTTCATGGATGTACATAATCACAGGCGAATGTATGAATGTGTGTGTGTGTGTGTGTGTGTGTGTGTGTGTGTGTGTGTGTGTGTGTGTGTGTGTGTGTGTGTGTGTGTGTGTGTGTGTGTGTGTGTGTGTGTGTGTGTGTGTGTGGTGTGGTGGGTGGGTGGGTGGGTGGGGGTTGTGTGTGTGTGTGTGTGTGTGTGTGTGGCGCCGTTTGTGTGTGTGTGTGTGTGTGTGTGTGTGTGTGTGTGTGTGTGTGTGTGTGTGTGTGTGTGTGTGTGTGTGTGTGTGTGTGTGTGGTAACATATGTGTGTGTGTTAGTGTGTGTGTGTGCTGCGCGCACCTGTGTGTGTGTGTGGTGTGCCGCCCACGCGCGCGCGCGCGCGCGCGCGTGTGTGTGTGTGTGTGGTGGGGGGGGTGTGTGTGTGTGTGTGTGTGTGTGTGCGCGCAAAGAAGAAGAAGAAGAAAGTAAAGCAAGGGACTTGTAATACTAGTACTAGTTCTACATCTGGCTTGATCTCCCAAGTCACGACAAATAGCTTCCTTCGGTGACTGGACGCCTCCCCGATACATTTGCATATAGAGAGGAATGGAACAAGATCAGGTAAACAAAGTTGTCCCCTGATTTTGGTGTGATGGAGTGATTGGGAAATAAGCCCCCCCAAAAAACCCAAACAAAATCCCTACAAAAACCCTGTCTATCTAATCTCTCTGACGTTGGGCTTGGGTGACATTACCGTGAAGATCCACAGTATTTTTTCACGTGAAAAATGTATACACTTCCTTTGGAGAAAATCTTACGTTAGTTACGTTTTTTCCTTTTGTCGGAGGAGGCCCTGCGAAAACCTTCTATCAATCGTAAAAAAGCGTAAACTTAATGGTACGGCATGTAACAAGATCAAAAGGACTTGCTAAAACAATACTGCAAGGCACTGTCCCGAAGGAAAAAAAAAGAGGCAGACCAAAGAAGAGATGGGAGGCAACATCAGCGAATGGACAGGCCTAGAACTCAACAAAATTTTGAGAAAGGCAGGAACAGAGAGAGTAATAGAGGGAACTGGTTGTCAAGTCTTCAGGGGTGCCCCCACGATCACCAGACTATAGAGATGGATAGGATAGGAGGAGGGAGGGGAGGAGGGGGGTATATTGCATGTGCATGATGTCACCTCCCCTTGACCAGTTACATTAATTAGTTAATATTGTTGTGGGGGTGGGGGTGGTGGGGGTGTTTCTCGTATTCTTCTTTGCACTCTTCATCGTAATACTTTATTTCTTCTTCTTCTTCTTCTTTGCGTTTTTCTTTTTCGCATTCTTCTTCAATCTAACATTCTTTTTCTTGGCATTCTTCTTCTTCTTCTTTTTCTTCAGAGACAGAGTGTATGCTATCAATTTGCCGAGCCCGAAGATTTTAAGCATGTGCGTTCTGAGAGCCCTTTTGGCGAAATGAGGTGGTAAGTGCTTAAAGATCATTGATGGTGCAAGTGTGTTGGGTGAGGTGTGTAAAAAAATGATGTAGATCACTTTTTTTGTTGCTTTTACTTCTCTGAACATGCATCGTGCATTTCTTTTGTTGTTGTCATGAAGAACACGATGTTATATTATGTCCATGAAATCACCGAACAGACAGACACTTTATATTCTCAAGATTTTCTGGGGTTTTTTTCTTTTTTTTTTTTTTTTTTTTGCTTTACACAAATGTTGCGCATTAATTTTGACTTTTTAAACTTTAGTTTACTTTGTTACTTTAGAGATAAATACAAATATGTGAATCTCTTCAGGTGCAGGATGCAGTGTATAGTAGGATGTGAAGGGAGAGGTACAGGCTTTTGCTGTCCTGAAAGCAAATTCAGTTAAGTGAATGCATCACGAACTAACGTTTTATGTCACTCGGAGTGTATTATAGAACATTGTGCTTTTTTTTTAAGGCCAAACATTTCCTCTTCTTTGCCTTCTGTCCTGTGACAAAGGCATAGAGTTGGGGCAGAAAATCCTCCTGTTGTTGCCTTTGCCTTCTGAAATAGCAGTCAAATCAAATCAAATCAAATTCTTTTGTTTCGAAGATAATGGATAAGCACTCATATGTTGTTTTTTTTTAATTCTTTTGTTTCGAAGATAATATAATATAAGCAATCAATGTGTTTTTTTTTTTCAATCCAGATCCCCGCCCTAATCAGGGATTATAATATCAATTTAAGAAGCACCCCCCCCCCCTTTAAAAACAATAAATAAACCAAACAAGAAGGCCACAACAACAAGAAAGTAATAAACAGAAGACAAAGAGAGACAGTCCACTGACTGTGCGAGCTCTGACCATTGTTCCACGCGGAAAGCATCTGCTCACGCCCCTGGAAACTTCTTCTTCTCGTCTCTCGTTCGCTTTACACCGTCAGATATGTCTGGGAAAACTAATGGCATGTATGTCCTTTTCAGCTCCTCTCGTGAGCCGTACAGCTTGGTCTGTAGGACTATCTCCGTCAGCCACGCTTTCTTCCGACCCTGGACACAAAAGCCGCTACCAATATTGTTCGGGGTGTTTCTTGGGTCCCTCCAACCATCCTCTGCAGTCCTGGATTTATGGGGGTAGACCCTTCCCAGTTCCCCATCCAGTTTTCCTTCTCCTGGGTAGATTTTCCTACCTAGGGCACGAGTTATGCGCATCTGGATAGGCACAGGCAAAATGCTTCTAGAGATCAACAAAAGAAAGTGGTAGAATATCCGGCACATGGACAGAAACACAAGTACTGACTTGATAACTGCAGTCCTGCAGGGCAGAATTGCATCAGAGAGAGAGAGAGAGAGAGAGAGAGAGAGAGAGAGAGAGAGAGAGAGAGAGAGACAGACAGACAGACAGACAGACAGACAGACAGACAGACAGACAGACAGACAGACAGAGACAGAGACAGAGAGACAGATAGATAGACAGACAGAGACAGAGAGACAGATAGATAGACAGACAGAGACAGAGAGACAGATAGAGAGAAAGAGAGAGACAGAAAGACAGACAGACACAGAGAGGGAGCGCTCGGCAGAACTTAATCTACAACTACATAGAAGATGAAGAAATTGATGACATTCTATCTGTTAATCTCTCCTACTCTTTTCAAGTGCTCATGCATCCGAATCTCCACACTACCTCGCTAAAAAAATAATAATAAAATATAAAATTAAAAAAAAGAAAAGTTGTCCAGAAAGGCAAAGAACATGCTTTCAACATTAAAGTGGGAGACGGGATAGCCTAGTGGTCAGAACATTGCGCTCGCAATTTGACGACCCGGGTTACAATTCCCATTCGAGGAGAATTTTCTCCTGGAGTTAACATCAGTGCTGACTCCACTCTCCCCAAAAGTCCTTCGGATGAGACTTTAAACCGGGGCTCCGTGTGTGAACGCACGCAGAACATCTTGCGCACATGTTAAATCCTGTTCCGATTTTCGTAAGAGTAGGCCATCGTGTGCAGGTGGGAACAGATGACACGATTCACAAAACTGCATACACACGGGGATTGGATGTTAAAAAAAAAGTACAGGAGTGCTTGTTCCATTATCTTCGATATCAAAGAAAGATAAATAAATAAATAAAAAAATAAATAATAAATAAAATCTGCACTGCCATCCAATCAGGAGGCAGCTTTGTCATGGCCGCCTGTACTCTCCATTCCTGCCCTTGATCCAGACAGAATTTTATTCTCTGAAATGCTCTCCTCAGAGAAATCATTCCCTGTGTTTGATCCTAACAGAATTTTATTTCTCTGAAAATCCTCTTCGCCAGAGAAAATCATTCCCTGTCCTCTGATCCTAACAGAATTTTATTTTCTCTGAAAATCCTCTTCGCCAGAGAAAATCATCCCTGTCATTGATCCTAACAGAATTTTATTATCTCTGAAAATCATGCCATTCTCAACCGTTCCTCCTAAGTATCAATAATCTCTCCGCCAAGATGCTGTCAAGAGGCCTCTGTAGGAGCATAGGCTTTGAACCCTAGACTTCCAGAGCTTTTCAACGCCTCCCATCTTCATTCCATCCCACGTCGGTTTCATACAGTCCAGAAGCACGACCCGGGTTCAAATCCGGTCGAGGAGATTTTTCTCCTGGAGTTAACATCAGTGCTGACTCCACTTTCCCCAAAAGTCCTTCGGATGAGACTTTAAACCGAGGCCCCCGTGTGCGAATGCACGCAGAACATCTTGCGCACACGTTAAATCCTGTTCCGCTTTTGGTAAGAGTAGGCCATCGTGTGCCGGTGGGAACAGATGACATTTCCAAAACTGCATACACACGGGGACTGGATGTAAAAAAAAAAAAAAAAAAAGCACAAGAGTGCTTATTCCATTATCCTCGATATAAAAGGAAAAAAAATTGGAATAAATGGAAGCAGCCTCGTCACGACTGCCATCCATTCCCATGTCCAGCGCTTGATCCTGACAGAACGCTTTGTTTCTCTGAAGAGTCTTTTCTGCTGGAGACGTGAGGAAACCTGACCCACAATGGGGCATGGAAAAAACAAACAATCCTTCAGTCGGAACTTTGGAAGGGGTGAGGGAGGGGGTGGAGGTGAAAGTGGTGGTCTATTCATAGAAACAGACAACGTGTAAGTTTGAGGTAATGTACTTTGCCTCTAAATAGAAAAAAAAAAAACAAGAACAACAACAATAAAGAAGATAATGGCAACAACAATAACAAGAGAGCAATGAAATATTTATACTAGAATAAATATGGGTATTTACGAGTCATCAACTGCTTATCGTATGTATGTATGTATGTATGTATGTATGTATGTATGTATGTATGTATGTATGTATGTATGTATGTATGTATGTATGTATGTATGTATGTATGTATGTATGTATGTATGTATGTATGTATGTATGTATGTATGTATGTAATTTGTGATTGTGTTGTGTGTATAGTTTTAGATGAATTAGTAGTATTTGTTGTATGCATTGTATTATGTATGTATGTATTGTGAAGGTGTGTGTAATGTGCTTTGATGTAATGATTAATGTATGATATATAATGTAAAATGTATTGTATGTATTATGTAAAAGTAAGTATGTATGTTGATTTATGTATTCTGTATGATGCAGTATTATGTATGATTAGTTAGATAGTAGTCTTTGTATAGGTAAATGTTGTATGTAGTTAAATCTATGATGTATGATGTATGTATGTATGTATATGTATGTATGTATGTATGTATGTATGTATGTATGTATGTATGTATGTGTGTATGTAGTAGGTATGTAGTATAGTAGGTAGGTAGGTATGTAGGTAGTAGGTAGTAGGTAGGTAGTAGGTAGTAGGTAGGTAGGTAGTAGGTAGTATGTATGTATGTATGTATGTATGTATGTATGTATGTATGTATGTATGTATGTCTGTATGTGTGTGTGTGTATGTATGTATGTATGTATGTATGTATGTATGTATGTATGTATGTATGTATGTATGTGTGTATGTATGTATGTATTGTGTGTGTGTGTATGTATGTATGTATGTATGTATGTATGTATGTATGTATGTATGTATGTATGTATGTATGTATGTATGTATGTATGTATGTATGTACGTACGTACGTACGTACGTACGTACGTACGTACGTACGTATGTGTGTGTGTGTATGTATGTATGTATGTGTGTGTTGTATGTATGTATGTATGTATGTATGTATGTATGTATGTATGTATGTATGTATGTATGTATGTATGTATGTATATATATATGTGTAACCGTGTGCACTTGTGTGTGTGGCTTAACCAGAGTTTAGACTAGCACTGGAGTTATTTCCCTTTAATGCAATTGTTTGTATGTTAGATTTGGAAAAAGAAAGTTTGTTAATAGCAACTTTGGAAAGCCATAATATTTACACCTTTCATTGATATAATCGTTGAAAATCGTATTTTTGCATGGTTTATCTCAAACAACAGTGACAGGCCTTTAGTCTGTTTGATTCCTATTTCTCTCTGTTGCACAATGCCAGGTTATAGTGCCTTGATCTCTAGATCCTAAGAATATGACGTCTTTCGACATATGACGGTAAACTGTTGTTGTAGCTTACAAATCTGAATGACGAGAACTGAAAAGTGCGCAAGCAGATTATCGTAGATCTGTGTTTTTGCATTGCTGTTTAAATATGAAGATCTCTCATCATAGACATCTTTGGCTAATAATATGTATATCTATAGAAATCTTGGATGACATTCTTCCTTTCTCTGTTATAAAATAGTTTGTCTAGTTGTGTTTTTAGTGGTTAATTATCGAAAGTTTCACTTAATGCCGTTAAAAGTAAGTATTTTTAGACGCATTAATTACAGTTAGCTTCCAGCAGTATAGTTGCTGATTAAAATGCAATATTGCATTTCAAAGTTTCAATTCTCTAGTTTATTTTGATATAGGATCTGTGTGGTTTGTTTGCGCGGACGAAAAGATAGTCACCATTGAAGCTGCACAAGGAAACACAAAATGTCCTCCATTTTGGCTCAAATCTGTCGATTTGGTTGCAGCTTCGTGGTGCTTTCTTTGAGGTCCGCGCAATATGCAAATATAGGAGGATGTGTGCGTAAGAGGGGAGAGTCATCAAAGAGAGTCATCAAAAAGAGTCATCAGTAGTGGAGTCGCCAGAGAGAGCGTCAGTCAGAGAAAGAAAGAAGAGGATGAAATAAAAGAAATTCCTAGCGACTGTCTTCCCTGAGTCTCCTGTTGCCTGGTTGCTGTGCATTGTTCCAGGCTTTCCCTACCCTGCCTTTATCCTTGCTACTCGCACTATCACATATGTATTATTATTTATTTATTTATTTATTTATTTATTGTTTTATATCGAGGGTATTGGAATAAGCACCCGTGTGCTTTTTTACATCCAGTTCCCGTGTGTATGCAGTTTGTCAATCTTGTCATCTGTTCCCACTGGCACACGATGGCGTACTCTTACGAAAAGCGAAACAGGATTTAACGTGTGCGCAAGATGTGCGTGCGTTCGCACACGGGCCTGGTTTATAATCTCATACAAGGACTTTGGGGGAGAGTGGAGTCAGCACTGATGTTAACTGATGCTAACTCCAGAAGAAAAATCCCCCCGATTGAGAATCGAACCCGAGTCGTCAAACTGCCAGCATGATGTTCGATGTATGTATGTTTGTATGTATAAATGCATGCATGTATGTTTGTTTGTTTGTATGTATGTATGTATGTATAAATGCATGCATTTATGTTTGTTTGTTTATTTGTATTAATGTGTGACTATATCAATGTATGAATTTATCAATGTATGTATATATGCATGTATTTTATTTATTTATTTATTTATTTATTTATTTATCGTTTTATATCAATGATATTGGAATAAGCACCTGTTTGTTTTTTTACATCCAATTCCCGTGTGTATGCAGTTTATCAATCTTGTCATCTGTTCCCATTGGCACACGATGGCGTACTCTTGCGAAAAACGAAACAGGATTTAACGTGTGCGCAAGATGTTGTGCGAGCGTTCGCACACGGGGCCTGGTTTATAGTCTCATCTGAAGGACTTTGGGGGAGAGTGGAGTCAGCACTGATGTTAACTCCAGAAGAAAGATTCCCCCATTGAGAATCGAACCCGAGTCGTCAAACTGCCAGCACGATGTTCTGATGTATGTATGTATGTATGTATGTATGTATGTATGTATGTATGTATGTATGTATGTAGTTGTATGTATGTATGTATGTATGTGTGCATGTATGTATGTATGTATGTAGTGTGCATGTATGTATGTGTGTATGTATGTATGTATAGTATGTATGTATGTATATATATATATTATATATGTATATATATATATATATATATATAATAATATATATAATTGTACATGTGTATGTAGTGTGCATGTATGTATGTAGGTAGGTATATATTCCTGTGTATATATAAATATATTTGCATGTATGTTTGCATGTTTGTTGTGTGTGTTCGTGTCAGTGTGCGTGCGTGTGTGTGTGTGTGTGTGTGTGTGTGTGTGTGTGTGTGGTGTGTGTGTGTGTGTGTGTGTGTGTGTGTGTGTGTGTGTGTGTACAAATGAATAGCTTACATATAACATGCGTTTGCCCATACATAAGTTGAGCATCAGTGCGCTCACGTGTTCACACAACTAACTCTCTCTCTCTCTCTCTCTCTCTCTCTCCTCTCTCTCTCTCTCTCTCTCTCTCTCTCTCCTCTCTCTCTCCTCTCTCTCTCTCTCTCTCTCTCTCTCTAACACACACATAAACACACATACAGAGACAGAAAGGCAGACAGACGGACGGACGGACGGACAGTCAGATTTGTGTTCATTTTTAGAGAAACTGCTAAAAAGGAGTGGGGATGCATTGATCAGTTTCTTTATTGTTTACTCTTTAATCACTACCAATTGTAACTTAACGACTCGTGTAAACCAGTAAACAAAACAGCAAATAAAATAAATGAAAACGACATCACTAGTTTTATTACTTATAGACTACGCCATGAAGAATGAAATTCAACCTCGAAACAAAAAGAAAACCACAATTTCAAAACGCTGTATTCACATTTTTATTCTTTTCTTAAATTCTCTGTGACATTTTGTGGTCAAGTTTCAAATGACCAGGTTTTAAAAAATAAAAAATAAAAAAAACATTAGTTCCAAGAGATAGATCAAAAGAGTAATTCTAAGTTACGCTCCTACGAAAAAAAAAATTCTACTAAAAAGTATGTGTTCAAACAACATGTCCGTTGTACATTGCAGTCATCAGGGTGGTGTCAGCAAAGTTTGGAAGATTCCAAAGGCTCCCTTTTTTTATTTTAGCTGGAAACACACACACACACACACACACACACACACACACACACACACACACACACACACACACACACACACACACACACACACACACACACCACTTCATAGTTATAATACATGTGCATCAGAACATAGTGTCATTTTTTTCAGTGTGACTACTATCTTGACTTT
>CM060321.1:5284388-5294388 GCA_030674155.1 Stramonita haemastoma | reverse complement strand
ACTTTGTATGGAATGTTACAGTCGTTTGCTGTCTCGATGTTGTGCGCTGGAACAGAAATTTACTATCTTTATCATTATTGATAATTGTTTTCTGTATCATGTCACAGTTTTGCTGACGAAACCTTTCTGTGCACGATATGAGGACTGGTATTTGGGGATGAGAGTATTGCCACCATATAACCAGTGTCTTTTTTTTCTGTCAGGGGGCAGGTTGGTTTGCTTGCAAACAGGAATTGTGCTGCAGAATCTGGCTGATATTGAGACACAGCTGAGCCCTTGTCTATCTCGTTGCCTTGGGATCTTTAACCTGTCCTGACACACGTCGCACAAACACCTTGGTAAGAGAGGCAATCACTTCCACAGCAATAGTTATGCTGGATGATTTATTTGCTTTTTTTTTTTTTCCTCAGAGAATAAAACAAATGCTCCTTTGAATGAACTTTTTTTTTTTAATACGACAGCGTTAAGATAGAGCAAACACTAAAACCTGCAGAGAATTTTGGTGCAGATTTCCATTAAGCATATAATTACGTTCGAAATAGGATTATTTGCATCCCATGAATATTGTTCATGACCATATTTGCACAACATTTTCTTGCAGACACCTGGTTTCAATTACTGGTTGATTTAGCCTATGGTTGGTTGGTTTACTGGTTGATTTAGCCATAGGCACATGCCTATAGAAACAGCAGTGGAGGAAGATAAAAGCAGAGTTCATGGCTGTAAATATATCGGCCTTTTCTGCTCTATGGCACAATTTCCTTTTCTTTGTGAGCTGAAAAGCAGTGCTTGTGTTTCTCCATTTGAGATCTGCAAATAAAAACTTTGTACGTAAAACAAATAATAAAATTCTTTACCGCCTTTAAAAAGAATAATGTATTTATAAAATTGATTTACTTTTCACTAAGACAGACAGATAGTGATTACAGAAGGTGAGATTTTATTTCATGCATCTTTGAAGCTGTTTCTGAAACGACTTCCACAGTTATTCCCAGTTCCTGAAAATGCTGCCCTCCTCAAGACAAGAGAATACACCGCTACTATCTGCTTGTACTTGCATGCATAAGAATACTCATTGTGGATCGGTGGTCTAGAGGTAACGCACCTGCCTAGAAAGCACAAAAATCCTGGTCGGAAGTGTGCGGTGGTTTGATCCCCGTTTGGGCCCAAAACTTTTCTTTCTCCCATCCCTAAGACCATGAGTGGTGGTCTGTGTGCTAGTATTTTAGATGAGATGATAACCGAGGTCCCGTGTTCCACATAACGATATCGCGCACGAAAAAGAACCCACGGCAACAAGAGAGTTGTCCACGGCAAAATTATGTTTTAAAAAAGCCACTATGATAGGGAAACAAATACAGTTGCAGACAGGAAAAGAAAATAATAATGGGTGGCGCATGCACCTATAAACACACACACGCGCGCACCTACAAACACACACACGCGCACCTACAAACACACACACACACCTACAAACACATACACACGTACCTACAAACACACAGACACGTACGGCACCTACACAAACACACACACACACTACACACACACACACTACAAACACACACACAAAAACACACACACAACACACACACACACACACACACACCTATACAAACACACTCTACACACACACGCACCTACACAAACACACTGAACACACATACAAACACACACACGCACACACACACATACTATAAAAAAAAATATTTTTTAAAAAGGATTACACGAAAGAAGAGTGGAAGGGAGTGCTGGTGTTGCTCAATGATCCAGAAAGGTGGCAGGATGGTTAAGACGTTCGCCTGCTAACAAGTAAACCGTGAGGTTCTGGGTTCGTTCCCAGCCTCGCCCTTTCTTCCCAGTTTGACGGAAAAAATCGAACTGAATGTTATTGTCATTCGAATGAGACTATAAACCTAGGCCCCGTGTGCGAACGCACGCAGAACAACTTGCGCAATGTTAAAACCCCGTTCTGCCTTTCGGAAGAGCAGGTCATTGTGTACCGGTAGGTAGGAGCGGATGACAATTTTTTTTTATTAAAAAAACCAGCATGCACACAGGTGTCGTGTATAGACACCACCCCTGAGGAAAAATCGGGGAGTTTGAGTCCCCAGGGCGGCTCGGGGATATATATATATATATATATATATATATATATATATATATATATATATATATATATATATATATATATAAAATAATGGGTAGGCGCTGCACTTGTGGCGAGACGTGCTCTCCCCGAGGAGAGCAGAGCAGCCCGAATTTCACGCAGAGAAATCTACTGTGACATAAAGAGGTATAAAATAAATAAAATAAAATAAAATAAAATACCTTCAGGAGCGCTGATGTGGCACACAATCAGGAAGACAAGGAACAGCTTCATCCTGTCGTTTTCTCTCTGTGTGTCAAGGAGCACAACGAGGCTGTAGAATCTGCCATCACAGCCACACAAGTTAAGTTAAAGTTAAAGTCTGTCCCGAGCTCTAAGGCTCATCAGGCCGGTGCTTATCCCGGTTTCTGTGGCGTTCAGCGACTGAGAGTCATAGACTACCCCCTGGATAGGACGCCAGTCTATCGCAGGGTTAACCCCCAACACAAGGTTGGTACCCCTTTTACACCTGGGTGGGGTGAGAAAATAGCCGTAAAGTGCCTTTTCCAAGGGCACAACGCCATAGCCGAAAGCTGGGATCGAACCCACAACCTTTAGATTACGAGTCCAACGCCCTAACCACTAGACTACAGCGGCGGCTACCAGCCACACAAGCGTCAACACAATGTTCTAGTCTGCTTGGTGGATAGGGAACGGGGGGGGGGGGGGGGGAGTTGGTCTGTTTGGGGGGGGTTTTTTGGTCTGTTTTTTTTTTTCGTTTTGTTCTGGTTGGTTGGTTTTTAAGGAGGTTGTTTGTTTGTTGTGTTTTTTTCTTTCTTCTAGGCTGTCTCGTCTTCTTTGAGCCTCAAAATCGGAGACATTTTTTTTTTTTGCGTGATGATCAGTGAGGAGGAGGAGGAGGATGTGATAAAGTCTACTATGGGACTGGATCTATAGAAAAAACAAAAATGTTAAAAAAAAGAGCACATGAGTGTTATTTCCATGGTTCTTGAAATAAAAGAATAGATGAATAAATAAAGAAATAAAATAAATACTCTCAAACCGCATCTACTTTGAGACTTTTGTGTCAGGGCTGTTACTCTACGCTTCCTATCGGGATATAATTATCCTGACCTCAACCGGGCCCGAGAGATACACAAACACATGCAGTGTTGGTCAGAAAATTTTAAAAACATTTTTATTCAGTTTTATTATGCTGTACATTGTTGTATGTCATGAAATGCGGTTTTTCACATACATATAAAAAAAAAGCAAGCAAAATATTCACACAAAGGATTATGAAATATAAAGTATAAGAGAAATTAGGAAAAACAGAAGAAGAAGGGGGGGGGGGGGGGACATACACACACATATTCACACAAATATGTTAAAGTTAGAGCGAGAAGGAAGATGAGACAGCGAGACGGAGAAACAAACAGATAGACAGAAGACACACAAACATATCGACAGAGGTCACAATATAGATAGTGTGTTTTACATGGGTTAGTATAACATTTTTTCTATGAAGGTTCTGTCATTTAACATGAACCATGATCATAATAAATAAAAGCATTCAACAGATATTCGAAGACTAAATTTTCATCACTAACCAAGGCCTTATATGAAGTCCATTCCAGAGCAAAAGGTTGGTCAGACAATTGAAGCAACACTCTCAAAATCACATCTGTAAAGTGGATGAAGCTCGACTGCGTGGTCCCAGTTTTCCCAATGAGCCCATTGCAAATTCACTCTGAGTAAGAGCCGGCCAAAGTCCGAAAAAATCGCCATGACTCTATGGGATTCGATCCTCCAACCTTCCAGTCTGTAACCCAAGGTGGTAGGTAACCACTGCATCAAGGCAGCTGGTTCAATGTCCCAGTTTTCTTTTCTTTGAAGGAAATGTCACGTAGACAAACTAACAAGAGTCCTTGTCTTCGGCATCTTTTGGTAAGTATGTGTCATTCAAAAACATAATTGTAACTTTCTATCAGAAGACTACGACGACGACGACGACGACGACGACGACTACTACTACTACTACTACTACTACTACTACTACTACTACTACTAACTACTACTACTACTACTACTACTACTACTTCTACTACTACTTCTACTACTACTTCTACTACTACTACTACTACTACTACTTCTACTACTACTACTACTACTGCTGCTGCTGCTGCCGCCGCCGCCCTACTACTACTACTACTACTACTACTACTACTACTACTACTACTACTACTACTACTACTCTGCTGCTGCTGCTGCCCGCATGCTGCTGCCACTACTGCTGCCACTGCTGCTACTTCTACTACTACTACTACTACTACTACTACTGAACGATCCCCCGTACGAGGGAATTTTTCCTCTGGAGTAAACATCAATGCCGACTCCACTCCCCCACCAGTCCTTCGGATGAGACTATAAACCGAGGCCCCGTGTGCGAACGCACGCGGGACATCTTGCGCACACGTTGTTTCCTGTTCCGCTTTTCGTAAGAGTAGGCCCTTGTGTGTCGGTGGGAACAGATGATAAGATTTACAAAACACGTGGGGACAAGATGTAAAAATAAAAGCACAAGAGTGCTTATTCTATTATCTTCTATATAAAAGAATACATAAATCAATAAATAAACTGAGGAGGAGGAGGAGGAAGAAGAGGAGGAGGAGAATAGAAAGACGGACAGAGAAGACAGATAGATGATGAGGAAAGAGGGCAGGAAAGACGAAGAACAAAATAGTGACTGAAAGGTATAGAAAGACAGAGACGGGAAGAAACTGGAAGAGAGAGACAGAGACAGACAGGGAGAGGGGGCGAGAGAGGGAGAGAGAGAGAGAGAGAGAGAACTCGAACTCGAAAGATTTATTCACAAAAAGGCCATTGGCCCATACATGAAGGGGGTTGTCGAATTGCGTAGTATTTGGTGATGGATAAAAAACAGAGAGAGAGAGAGAGAGAGAGAGAGAGAGAGAGAGAGAGAGAGAGAGAGAGAGAGAGAGAGAGAGAGAGAGAGAGAGAGAGAGAGAAAGTCAGACAGACAGACAGACAGAGAAAGAGACAGACAGAGGGAGACAGAGACAGAGAGAGTACATTAAAGGGGTTGCTGATCAATACACTGAATAATAACATGGAACACACGGTAAAATACAGCAGTGGCATACACATGCAAAGAGATTAACAGGGGGGGGGGGGACAAATTAAAACAAAAACAAAACAACCCCTGTTACATCATAATACCTTTTTTTACAAAAAGGTTTTACATAAATGTAAAGCTACATTTCTAATATTAGGATTGATACATCCTAGGAGTTTAAATGCATTAGGCTGGTTGATATAGTTCGCTCGGATATATATTTTTTGCCTGATGTCATTATTAAAGGCGGGACAACCTAAGACAAAATGTACTTCATCTTCTTTTCTTCATTCCGTAAAGAGCATGTTGTATCAGATTCACTATGAATTCTATATCGAAATATATGAACAATTATATCGGACACATTACCCAGTCTGAATTTAGCAAATTTTTGGTTTAAAATGCATAAGCATTTCAAGATTTGGGGACGGTTTGATGTCATGTTGTTGGCATTCTTCTGTCTCGAGAGACAATGGATTTTTCCCGCCTTAAGAGTCAGTCTGTTGTGGAACTGAAGCGCCGGTAGTTCCATAACCAAATGCATAACCATTTCAAGATTTGGGTAAGGTTTGATGTCATGTAAGCTTATCAGTTGTCGATGAGTTCTAGAATATGATCTGTTCATCCTTGTAAATGTCAATCAATCAACCTTTAACTCTTTAGATAAATCATCAGGGACAAGAGCGAAAGAAGCCGCAAAAGAAACAAGATTAAGAGTTCAAGAGAAACAGGAAAAGAGGTGAGAAACTCCATGTTGATATGGTCAAAGCACACCTTCATTATTTCAAAATTGTCACAATAAACCTCTCAATAAATGTATATAAAGTTTGTACATTACATTAACAGAGAGAGAGAGACAGAGACAGAGAGACAGACAGACACAGACAGACAGACAGACAGAGATGGAGACAGACAGACAGACAGACAGACAGAATGAGACAGAGACAGAGACAGACAGACAGCAGACAGACAGACAGAGATGGAGACAGAGACAGAGAAGATGTAAAGAAACCCTTATTTTAATACGGTCCGAGCACACCTTCATCACTTCAAAATCAAAACATACTTAAACCTCTGAATAAAATTCATGGAGTTTAGACATTCACAACAAATCCACAAAAAAAAGTCCATTTCCAAAGAATAACATCTCCATTCCAAAAAAAAAAAAGCAGGCTGAATTCCAACCTTCTAAAAAGAAAAAACACGCTAAAAAAAAAATACCATCAAAATCAAAAAGACCTTTCTCAGCTCCTCTGAAGAATGCTAGGTGAACAGACAGTCCCATAGACAAGTTTCTAACTGCAAAGCCTCAGCGACAGACACTAAGTCAGACAAGACAACACATACACAGCACGGATCGTTTCCCTGCTCCCGCAAGAGAAGCAGTCAGATGTTTAATACATCTTTTTTGAGGCCTTATGCTTCATTTGTAACAATACTCCTTTACTTCTTTTTTTTGTTTGTTTGTTTGTTTGTTAGACTTGACGTTTGTCGTTATTGCTATTCTGTTACCTTTGCTCTAGTAATTAATGGAGATACTCAAGATAAATGTATTTCTACATCTTTTTTTTTTCCATACAAAACCCTTGCAAGATAATTGAAACATTGATATACGTAACACAATCACAATGTCAGAAGGCTACATACTGTATTGGCATTGAACATTTTGTTGGGGGTTTTTTTCGCTTTAACATCTTCTACTTTAAGTGATATTGGACGATAAATGAACGTTTTGTATTGATGAAGATGTATGTGTTTTATGAGTAAATATAACCTGCAATGCAAGGTAAGACACAGAGAGAGAGAGAGACAGAGACAGAGACAGAGAGACAGAGAGAGAGACACAGAGAGACACAGAGAGACACAGAGAGAGACAGAGAGAGAGAGAGAGAGAGAGAGAGAGAGAGAGAGAGAGAGAGAGAGAGAGAGAGAGAGAGAGAGAGAGAGAGAGAGAGAGAGAGAGAGAGAGAGGAGAGAGAGAGAGAGAAGAGAGAGAGAGAGAGAAGCCAGTCAGAATCTTTCGTTCTTACCTTCAGTGGAGTGATGTAGTGAAGATGCTGGCAGGTAGAAGCGATGTTGTGATGTTGGTGTCCCCACGTCTGTCTTTTATAGAGGGGGAGAAAGCTTTTTTTTTTTTTTTTTGACGGGGGGGGGGGGGGGGGGGTTGAAGTTGCCACCTCATCACAAAGTCCCTGACCTCCTTGTCCTCATTCCTCCTCCCCCACCACCCCACCTCCGCCCACACCACACAATTCTACCCCCTCCCCCCTCCTCCACCCATCCAACCTCACCCACACCCCCCTCCTGTCAGGTCACAAAATTAGGTAAGGATTATATATATCCCTCATCCTCCTACCATATATATAATATTTTTCACATCACAACACCTATCTGTAAGTAGCGAAACAATGTATGGTCTGGTTGATGTGTGGTGGTTTGTATTATATTATAGTGAGTTATTGTGTGATGTGTGTGTTCTATATATTTTTTTTTATATTTTATTCATATGAGGATATGGGATGCTGTGTGTGTTTTTCAGTATGTGTATGCAGTGTTTGTAAATGTCGTCGTGTGTGTGTGTGTGTGTGTTTAACGTCTATTCTATTTCTATTTTTAAATCCAACAAGAGATAATCAGGCAACAAAACTGAAGATTCAAATAAACGTCTTTGCATTTTAAACAGACCAAGTCCCATGTGTCATCAGTTGATGTAAACTGTCATGTTGTGGTGTGTGTGTGTGTGGCGCGCGCGTCGCGCGCGTGCAGCTGTGTGTGTGTGTGTGTGTGTGTGTGTGTGTTTGTAGTGTGTGTGAGTGTTTTGTTTGTGTGTGTGTGTGTGTGGTGTTTTCTTTAATGGTTAGTCATATGATCGATCACTAAATAAATTAAAAAAATCAAAGCATCTGTTTAAGAAGAAAAAATGCCGATATCTCAGTCCAGCCTTCAAATTGATGGTCTGTATATGTGTTGGTGTGTGTGGGAAAGTTTTTGTGCACGAATGAGTCCACGCATGCCAACACAGCGCGGCACCACACACACACACCACACACAACACCACACACACACAAACACACACACACACCACACACACACACACACTCATACCACATGATACCCACACGCTGACGCCAAATAACACACCACACAACACACACATCACACACCACAAAACACAAAAACACACACACACCACACACACACACACACACACACCATACTATCATATCTACACCTACTCTAATCTATTTATCTATGTATCTATCTATCTATCCCATAGTTTGGCGACTGTGGAGGCACCCCCGAAGACTTGACAACCAGTTTCCTGCATTTCTCTCTCTGTTCTGCCTTTTCATAGGGTTTTGTTGAGTTCTAGGCCTGTCCGTTCGCTGATGTTGTCCTCCCATCTCTTCTTTGTCTGCCTCTTTTCTTCCTCCTTGGACAGTTCCTAGCAGTATTGGTTTTGCAAGTCCTTTTGATCTAGTGACATGCCCGTACCATCTAAGTTCACGCGTCTTTACGAATTGTTAGGTTTTCGTAGGGACCAATGGTTTGCTGGATTCTGTTATGCACGTCTCCGCTGCTTATGGGGTCTTTGTAGGAGATGCCAAGAAATGAATAATAATATATATAATATAATGATATAAATCATATAATTTTTATAAATCATAATGTAAATATAAATGTTGGTGTGTGTGTGTCTGTCCTTATCTATCTGTCTGTGTCATTATGTTCGGGGTGTGTTGTGTGTGTGGTGTGTGTGTGTGTGTGTGTGTGTGGGTGTGTTGTGTGGTGTGTGGTGTGTGTGTGTGTATGTATGTGTGCGTGCGTGCGTTCGTGTGTGTGTGTGCGTGGTGTGTTGTGTGTGTGTATGTGTGTGATGATGTTGTGTGTGTGTGAGTGTTGTGTTAGCGGAGGGTGTTTGTGTACTGTGTGGTGGACTGGGTGTCTGTATGTGTGTATGTGTGTCTGTGTCAATGTGCTCACGTGCGTGCGAATGCGTGCGGCAGGTCGCGCGTAGTGTGTGTGTTTATGTAGTGTTGTGTTTGTGTGCTATATGTTGTGTGTGAGAAGAAACGAAGATGTGTAGCAGCATGCACGTGTAATTTAAACCACACGATGGTGTTCAAACTATGTTAAAAATGCATGCATAGTAAACAACCATGTCCAAGACATACAAGCATTCATCAATGAAACAATTTGTCATCGACTTGTTTGACTGTGGTTTTCTATTACTGTTTGAAGCAGAAATTAGAAGGAAAAAAAATAAAATTCATGTTTAATATCATTCCAGCACCTAGTATTATAAGCCATCACTAAAACTTTGATGAATTTTAAGTTTACTTGCCTGTCACTTTAGAGATTTTTAATTTCGGATTCCTGGATATTAATGATGAGCTAGCTACATCTTTACTCTCAACATTACAATTCAACTTATGGCCTACACTTTTTTTTTATATTCATATTTGAAAAACAATGCAGTCACCGCGAGAATGAAGAGAGAATGGGGGTGGGTAAAGGAGAAGAAGGCAGAGGGTTCGGGTCGTTACAGAAACTTTGTATTTTTTATTTAAACTATTAAAATGGAAAATGTGACAATCAAATGCTGGACCTTGGATGCGTACTCCAGTAGGTCACCATCACCTGACGACAGGAAGATGAGAGAAGAGAGAGAGAGAGGAGAGAGGGGAAGATGAGAAAGAGAGAAGGAGAGTGGGGAAGATGAGAGAGAGAGAAGGAGGGGTGGGGAAGATGAGAGGAGAGAGAAGGAGGGTGGG
>CM060321.1:5204388-5279388 GCA_030674155.1 Stramonita haemastoma | reverse complement strand
CCACAAGTGCAGCGCCTACCCATTTTTTTTTTCTTTTTCCTGTATTCTACTGTATTTTGTTCCCCTATCAGAGTAGCTATTTTCTACAGAATTTTGCCAGGGTCAACCCCTTTGTTGCCGTGGGTTCTTTTACGTGCGCTAAATAGTGATGTGTAACACATGGGACCTCGGTTTATCGTCTCATCCGAGAAACCAGACCACCACTCAGGGTCTAATGGATGGGAGGGAAAAGTTTTGGACCCAAACGGGGTACGAACCACCGCACACTCCGACCCAGACTTTTTGCTTTCTAGGCAAGGCGCGTTACCACCTAGACCACCGATCCACCACACACAGGACGTGGCCTGCAAAGTGCTCTGCTGACAGCAAGGATGATTCAGTGGCAGAGCCGCGCTGAGTAAGACCCCCACCCCGGGTGATGATCACTGCAGCGTCCCTCTATGGAGCTCCTGTACTGTGAACCCTCAGCTTCGATAGCCTTCGACGCTTAACTCGTCTCAGACACAGAGGTATATGGGAAACCGAAATTGAGTTCATCATCATCATCATCATCATCATCATCATCATGATAATAATAATAATAATAATAATAATAATAATAATAATAATAATAATAATAATAATAATAATAATAATAATAATAATGAGGAGGAGGAGGAGGATAATAATACGTGGAATGTGACACACACAGACACAGACACAGACACAGACACACACACGCACGCATACACACACACATACACACACACAAACACACACACACACACACATACACGCACACACACACGGGCAAAATAGTTTATTTCGAAGGCGAAAGCTATGAATCACGTCATAGGTCATTGTTCTGTCGCATTTTATTTGGAAACGTTTTGAACTTTTGTCTCTATCCCCTGCCCCTCCTTCCCTTCCTCCCTCTCTCCCTCTGTACCACTACTTACCAAGCCCACACGTGTGCAAACAAGATCAAGGTTGATGGAATTTATCGTATAATGAAAACAGCGCCTTTTCTACGCGTTCTTCCGAGTCTAGCCATCGATGATGACAAAGCATTTGTATTCTTGAAGTATTTGTAAGTGTATACTTCAGAAACACAAGGATGCTCAGAAGCATTATTCGCTTGATTAAATCTGTATGGATCGGGATTGTATTTTGTATTTTGTACCACTTTATGTCGCGGGATATGTCTTGGTAAAGTGGCGACAAAGACACCATGGTTTATCTGGCTAGAAAGCTACAAGTCCTGTGTTCAAATCTTTTCATGGGTTAGGCCCGGGTTAAAAGCGTTCACAGTGACTGGTGAAAGCGAAGTACCCAGGTTTGCCTTATAATGCTCAGATTACGATTTGAAACCCTGTATGTTGAGACCGTCTCCATCAATGATAAGGGGACGGGATAGCCTAGTGGTCAGAACATTGCACAAGCAATTTGACGACCCGGGTTCGCTTCCCGGTCGAGGGAATTTTTCCTCTGGAGTTAACATCAGTACTGACTCCACTACCCCCAAAAAGTCTTTCGGATGAGACTAAAAACTGAGGCCCCGTGTGCGAACGCACGCAGAACTTCTTGCGCACACGCTAAATCCTGTTCCGCTTTTCGTAAGAGTAGGCCATCGTGTGCCGGTGGGAACAGATGACGTTTACAAAACTGCATACACACGAGGACTGGGTGTAAAAAGCATATGATTGCTTATTCCATTATCCTCGATATTAAAGAATGATTGAATAAATAAATAAATAAATAAATAAATAAATAAATAAGCATCCCACATTATACTTTCCACGGAATGAAAAAAGTAAAGTTCTCTGAAGTTGGTAGATGGTAGCCTATACTGCGAGGTACTTAGGAGAAAACTCCAACATGACAAACTTTTCATCAAGTCTGTAGTTACAGTCTTACTTTGATCTTGTTTATTTTTATTTATTTATTCTTTTATATTTATTTATTATTTTATATCGAGGATCATGGAATAAGCACTCATGTGCTTTTTACATCCAGTCCCCGTGTGTATGCAGTTTTGTAAATGTCATCTGTTCCCACCGGCACACAATGGCCTACCCTTACGAAAAGCGGAACAGGATTTAACGTGTGCGCACGTGTTGTGAGTGAGACAGAATTCACAGTAAGACAGAGTGCATATTCTGGGTTAAAAAAAAAACAACAAAAAAACACCAGTGTGTTAAGCTGGGGAACGCTCTCACACCAACAACACGAACAGCAAATCCTGCTTGAAGCAACAACCCGCTCTACTCTATCCCCATGGTATTTTCTTTCGATCATTTTTTTTTTTCATCATTCGGATGAGACAATAAACAGAGGCCCCATGTACGAACGCCCGCAGAACATCTTGTGCACACGTTAAAACCCCGTTCCACCTTTCAGAAGAGCAGGTCATCGTGTGCCGGTCGGAGCGGATGACAAAATTATATAAAAAAAAAAAAAAATTTAAACATCATGCACACAGGTGTCGTGTTTAGACACCATCCCTGAGGAAAAATCGGGAGTTTGGAGTCCCAGAGCGGCTCGGGGCTGTGTATGGCAACGTTCTGGCGGCTCCTGCGACGGTACTGGAACCATTCGTATCGGTCATGGATCATTCCAGCGGCGTGGAGAGGAGGGGGGTCTGCTGCATAGGTAACAGTTTGCCCTCCATACTTACTTACCCAGGCTTTCCGCTCTAAAGTCTATAGCGCAACTACCATAGTCTTCTGAGACTGATGGGTGCCTACTACTACTATATTATTGGGGTGTGCAGGGTTGATCAGTTTTTCTTCCTTTCTTCCCTTTTGTTTCTATTTAATTTTGTTTCCATTCATTTTTATAGCTTGTTTCTTGACGGTAAATGTTATTCGTTTGTTGTTGTTTTCATTATTATTGCCGTTGTTTTCGTTCTTGTTGTGGCTGCTGTTACTATTGTTGTTGCTGATGCTGCTGTTGTTGCTGCTGCTGCAACTCTTGTTGTTGCTGCTACTATCAGTGCTCTAGTGCTACTGCTGTTCCTCCTGCTGTTTTAGTATTATGGCTGTTGTTGTTGTTGTTTTTATATTTGTCTGGATATTTGTTATCACTGTTATAATGTTCGTTTTTTTTGTCTTTCTTTCTCCTTGTTCACGTTCATCATCGTCATCACAGCAGCAGCGCAGCAGTAGTAGTAACAGAAGTAGCAGCAGCAGCAGCAATAGCAGCATCAGTAGTAACTAACAATAGCACAAAAGCTAAGTACCCTCGTTTTTATTAAAGGGGATAACTGGAACATGCTTTTTTTCCTATTGACTTTTTTAACAACAAAAATCAGTCAGAAACTGTTACAAAGAAATGGATGTCACATTAGACCTGGTCATACAGGTCAGTACCAAGTCACCAGCCACGCTTTTTCATTTAAAATATTTTGCACAAACACACATTTTTTGTTGATAAAAAAAGTCTGTTGTGAAAAGTCAGGATATGTATGGTACAGCATTAGCTGCTAGGGAGATTTATTTGGACGAAACAAGTTTAAACTGCATCTTTACATAATTATTTAATGACGAATAAATTTCAAGTTTCTTTCACGGCAGTTATTCTGTTGTTTTTGTTGTTGTTGTTGTTGTTGTGCTGCTGCTGCTGCTGCCGCTGCTGCTGCTGCTGCTGCTGCTGCTGCTGCTGCTGCTGCTGGCTGCTTTTCTTGTATTTGTTCTTGTCGTCTTCGTTGCCATCATTTTTATCAACATCATCCTTACCTTTCTAATCATTATCATCGAGTGTGTGCGTGTACGCGTGTGTTAGTGTCTTAGTACACGTGTGTGTGTGTGTGTGTGTGTGTGTGTGTGTGTGTGTGTGTGTGTGTGTGTGTGTGTGTGTGTGTGTGTGTGTGTGTGTGTTGTGTGTGTGTGTGTGTGTGTAGTGTGTACGTGTGTGTGTGGTTTGTGTGTTGTACATGCGTGCATGCGTGTGTGGTTATGCTCGCGGCGGAGTGCATGTGTGTGTGTGTGTGTGTGTGGTGTGTTGTGTGTGTGTGTGTGTGTGTGTGTGTGTGTGTGTGTGTGTGTGTGTGTGTGTGTGTGTGTGTGTGTGTGTGTGTTGTGTGTGTGTGTGTGTGTGTGTGTGTGCAAATGAGAAGAAAATGTTGCACTGTTTCAAAGCAAGCTGTGTCTCTTCTCTTCCTATCATCCAAAGACAACCATGTTCTATCACAGCTGTATACAGCCGGCAGCAACACTTACGTTGAGACAATTATGCACACCCATTCTTGCATCCCTTTTGCTTAAGTTCTCCCCCCCCCCCCCTCCTCCCTCTCTCTCTCTCTCTCTCTCTCTCTCTCCTCTCCTCTCTCTCTTCTCTCTCTCTCTCTCTCTCTCTCTCTCTCTCTCTCTCCTCTCTCTCTCTCTCTCTCTCTTAAGCCCCTCCCACCACTTTCACTTTCCTGCATCACCCACGTACTCTACATCTACCAACTTTTGTTCCATGTCAGTCACTCTTTATTTTTTTTGGTACTTTGTTTCATTTTTCAGCGTAAGATAAATCACACAGCACGTGATAGCTGTGTGATTTGGAGACAAACACTCGTTGCTAGTCATCTTCCCCACCCTCCTTCTCTCTTTCTCATCTTCCCCACCTCTCCTTCTCTCTCTCTCTTTCTCATCTTTCCTGTCGTCAGGTGATGGTGACCTATTGGAAGTGTGCATCCAAGGTCCCAGCATTCTGATTGTCCCATATTTCCATTTTAAACTTTAAAAATTGCAAAAATTCTGTGACCGATCCTGAACTTCTCTTTCTCCCTCCCTACCCATCCCCACCCTCTCTTCTTTTTCGCGGTGACTGACATTGTTCTTTCAAAATTTTCGTGAATAAAGGTTTATGAAATAGTCAAGCCATATTTGTGGTGTGTTAGTGTTGACAGCATAAACACTAATCCCCAACAGCAGTTCCAGAGGGCTCAAAAATTCTCTGAAAACCACGAGGCAAAGTTAACTTTGAAATCGTGACTGACTTAAGGTGGGTAATTTGTATGATTCATTCCAAGTTCTTCTAAACACTTTAAGACATAAATGGCAAAAGACATTGAAAAGAAACAAACCGTTATTGAGGACTGCTAAGGAATCATGGCTCTGCATGTAGCCTACACTGCATGCATAACACACACAAGTTATTCGAACCCATAATTATTGTCTCGAATAGGCTACATGTGAGTGCTACCACACACACACACACACACACACACACACACACACACACACACACACCACACACACACACACACACACATGTGCGCGCATTTCCTTCATTCCTGTGTTTCTCGAGAGATTGTCCCTGAAAACAAAGATTTACCTACCTATCTATCTATCTATCTAGGCCTATCTATCCCTTAGTCTGGCGACTGTGGGGGCACCCCTAAAGACTTGACAACCAGTTCCCTTCATTTCTCACTCTGTTCTGCCTTTCTCAAAATTTTGTTGAGTATAGGTCTGTACATTGGCTGATGTTGTCCTCCCATCTCTTCCTTGGTCTGCCTCTTTTTCCTTCTTCCTTTGACAGTGCCTTGCAGTATTGTTTTCGCAAGTCCTTTCGATCTTGTGACATGCCCGTACCATTTAAGTTTACGCATCTTTAGGATTGATAGAAGGTTTTCGTAGGGGCCAATGGTTTGCCGGATTCTGTTATGCACTTCCTTGTTGCTTATGTGGTCTATGTAGGGGATACCAAGGAGTCTTCAGAAGCATCTCATCTCTACGGCATGTACTCTTCTCTTCAATTCAGCAGTCAGGGTCCACCATTCACAGGCATACATGAATGTGGATATGACAAGGGAGCGCGGAATTGAGTGAAGTATTTTTTATCTTTCCAGATGGTATTCAGTTTTGACAGTGTTGTTATTGTCTGTGCAATCTTGCATACTACCTATGGTTTGGACCCCTTGTCTGATACAACAGCTCCCAAGTACTTGAAGCTTTGAACTATTTCCAGCTTCTGGTCATTGACCCTGATATCAGTGTTGATGCCCTTGGGGTTATTGGTCATCAGTTTGGTCGTCTCTGCACAGATTTCCATGCCCTACATTTTAGAGGCCTTGTTCAGGTGTTATGTTAAGCTGGCAAGCTCTTGTTCCGATCATGCTAGTCCGTCAATGTCATCTGCGAAGCTGAGGTTTGTGATCGTTCTGCCACCAATGCTGACGGATCCTTTATGATGCTCCAGTGCATCAGCCATGATTTTCTCAAGGAGGATGTTGAAAAGAGTGGGTGAGAGTAGACAGCCCTGCCTTACTCCAACTGTTGTTCGAAACCACTCTCCAATGTTGCTGTTGTAGTACACTGCACTGGTGGCCTTGTTGTACAGCTCTTTGATGACTCTGATCAGGTCTGCATTGATGCTGTACAAATTCATGGTTGCCTACAAAGCTGGATGAATTTGTATAGCATCCTGCGAATTAAGATAGGAAAAAAATAGATGAAGCCATATCATGGTCGTGGAGGCAATATCCCCATTTTGCCTGTTAACAGATAAACTGAATAGGCCTGCTACTGCTCAGTCACAGCGACAAAAATAAATAAAAGAGTCAATGTTACGAAGCTTGTCTATGTTCACAAGGAAATGGGAATATTGCCCAAATACATATCAACCCAAACTTAAAACTGTCAAAAAAGAAATCTGCATACACTCAGGAAACAATAACAAGAGGAAGAAAATAAACACACACACACACACACACACACACACACACACACACACACACACACACACACACACACACACACACACACACATTTAATCAATGAGTTTTTATTCCATTATCCTCGATATAAAAGAATAAATCAAATCAAATCAAATCAAATCAATCGATGGAACTGAGTCATGAGACAGTTTAGCAGGCTATTTTATTTATTTATTCTTTTACATCGAGGATCATGGAATAAGCAATCATATGCTTTTTTACATCCAGTCCCCGTGTGTGTGCAGTTTTGTAAATGTCATCTGTTCCCACCGACACACGATGGCCTTCTCTTACGAAAAGCAGAACAGGATTTACCGTGTGCGCAAGATGTTCTGCGTGCGTTTGCACACGGGGCCTCGGTTTATGGTCTCATTCGAAAGACTTTGGGGGGGGGTGTGGAGTCAGCACTGATGTTAACTCCAGGGGAAAAAATTTAAAAATTAATCCCCTCGACCGGGAATCGAACCCGGGTCGTCAAATTGAGAGCACAATGTTCTGACCACTAGGCTATGTCCCGCCCGCTACAGTTCGTGCAGTGGGAATGCAAGGGAAACGCCTGATGCAATAATAATAATAATAATAATAATAATAATATAATAATAATAATAATAATAATAATAATAATAATAATAATGATGATGATGATGATGATGATGATACCGTAAAATCCCTATCATAAGCCCACCATCTAGCAAACGCCCACCGCCCACTTTGGGCCAAAAGTTGTGCACAGGGGTAACTACCTAGCAAACGCCCACCCTGCTTTTTTCAAAGAGACTATGCTCACTTTCAACAGGATTTGTGCAGACTGTTCTAAAAGTCACCTTTTTCCCCTTCTTTACCTTTTCGTGTTTATTTCCTTTTTTTCTTAGTCTTTGTCCCCTCTCCTCACTCCCATCCAACCCCAACAAAGTGAATTAAAATTACGTCATGCTTTTTCCACTGACATCTTTTGTCTGTCAGTGACATACGGGTACTTTGAGGACACTTCCTGATGGCCAGACGTTGGTTCTTGAATCTCTCTGTGCCATTTTTGCAAAATGCCGAAGCCATAGTCTTACACTGTAGCTTTCAAATTGGAAGCCCTTCAGTATCTGGATAACAAGCAGGTGAGAATGTTTCGGAGTGTACCCGTGAATTTTCTGTAGATAGGTCAAGTCTTCTTCTCACACCACCTAACTTACATGCTTTCGGGGTTTGTATTCACTCAGTTACATGGTTGAGCAAAAAAAAATACTTTGTGCAAAGGGGTCTATCCCTAGCAAACGCCCACCCCCCAATTTTGCCCTAAATCTGTGCACAGGGGGGGGGGGGGGGGGGGGGGGGGCGTATGCTAGGGATTTTACGGGTAATAATAATAATAATAATAATAATAATGATAATAATAATAATAATAATAATAATAATAATAATAATAATAATAGTAATAATAATTTACGAAGAAAAAGGAGTAGTCTAGTTGCAGCCCCACAGATCAGGAAAGAGTCATAAGGGCTAGTAGGGCCTAGTACACAATTTCCGAAGGTTACACCCCTCTATTAGCTTGGGGGTCTATACAATGCCAGTTGGAATTTTTTGATTTTCACAGATTTTTTTAAAGTATGAAAAAAAGGCACTGTGCGCTTGTTTGGGGGATTGAGAACATAGAGCAATACCAGGTAGTCACGTGAAAGTTAGAGATGGTCAGCAAATGAGGATTGGTTGTGCTCCTAGAGCGTTGACCCCATCCAGGATGCATATTGTTAGGAAACTTCACCTTCACCTTCACCTGTCCCGTAGTCCCGCGGACCGTGGGGACACTACTGAAGATTTTGCAACCAGCTTCCTCTGCTCCCCAGGGTCCTCCGCCCTGCGTAGCAGACCGCTCCACCCAAAGCCTGACCACTCTCTCATGTTGTCTTCCCATCGTTTCCTCTGTCTGCCTCTTTGTCTCCCTCCCCTTACTTTTCCCTGTAAGAGAGTCTTGACCAGTCCAGATGATCGTGTGACGTGCTGTCCCACTTTAGCTTGCGTTTTTGCTGTTTTATTTTTTACTGAGGTTAGGAGCTCTTCATATGGATGGCGGTCTTTATTCTAGTGTTCACTTCTTCATTAGTGATGTGATCTCTGTATGAAATGCCAAGGAATTTGCAAAAGTATCTCATCTCCATTGCCTGTATTGTTTTTTGAATGTTTACTGTTATAGTCAATGTTTCACATGCGTAAAAAATATGGACATGATCAGGGAGCGCATCAGTCTAATCTTGAAGCTGATGGCGATGTTCTTATCATTCCAGAGGATTTTAAGTTTGGTCATTGCAGCTGTGGTCTGGGCTATCCTGGAGAGAATTTCAGGTTTTGATCCTTCATCTGTACTAAGCTCCCAGATATTTGAAGTTAAGACAGTCCCGAGTTTCTTACTATCTATAATTACGTCATTGCTGATGCCATTGGCACAATTTGTCATCAGCTGGGTTTTCTCTGCACTGATCTGCAGCAGCATGCCATATCTGATGAGGGTTCATCAAGGTGATTTACTAGGCGGACTAGCTCTTGTTCTTCTCCAGTTAGGCCCTCGATGTTATCAGCAAAACCAAGGTTTGTGACTCGTTCTGCCTCCAATGTTGACTGTTCCCTCATGATTTTCAAGTGCATCAGCCATTATCTAAGAGGATGGTGAAGAGGGTGGGAGAGACCAGACATCCTTAGCGTACTCCAATTGTGGTGTGGTTCGGAACCAGTCTCGGGTAAGGAAACTAGCAGACAGTAAAGGACTGAGGGAAAAGTGTTTGCTGAAAAAAAAACCTCGAGCCTAACAAATTTGGGCAAAATCACATGAGTTTTGAGTCAGAAGCCAGTCTTTTACAAAAAGTGTTATATATATATATATATATATATATATATATATATATATATATATATATATATATATATATATATATATATATATATATATATATATATTTCTGTGGATGCCTTTGTACATGCCGTATCATAATAAAAGCCATATAGAAAAACAGAGGAAAAGTGCCAATTTTTAATTCAGGTGTGCAGCCGAAGCAGAGCTGGATGGGGTTAAGGCTGTATCATTGAAAAATAAAATTTTGATGATCATTTCCAACTTTCTCCTGACCAGGTATTGTTCTATGTCCTCAATCCCGAAAACAAGTGCACAGTGCTTTTTTTTCAAACTTAAAAAAATATTTAAAATCGACCACAAAAAAATTCCACCCGCATTCTATAGACAATACTACACTGACTCCGAAGCTAACACTGATGTGACGCTTTTACGTCATCAATTATAGGGTACACAGAAGTAGCCTACACGTACACATAAGACTCCAAGGTAACCACAATATCAAAAACTATTTTTGTGTGTGAAAAAGTAGTCGCAAAACTCATGTGATTTTGAACAATTTAATGTGGTGGGTTTGAATTTTTTTTCTTTTCCAGCAAACACCTTACTCCCTCAGGATGGACCCCTAGCTTCCTAACCATGATATGCATACGCGGGGTCAACACTGTAAGAATACAGCAATCCTCATTTTAAATTTAAAAAGGATTAGTTTGAACCATCTCCAGACTACCTGGCATCTCTTTGTCTCCAATCCCCAACAGAACAACACAGTGCATCTATTCATACTTTAAAGTATCTGCGAAATCGGCAAGCCTTTTTCTGACAAGCACTCTATAGGCTGTAAGACACTAGGCTTACTTGACCGGAAGCTAATGGTAAAGTGAACCGCGTGGAGGAAAGTGAGAAGTTGCTCAGTAGACTATGGTGGTAATTATTGATTCATTGCTATGTTATTTACTGTGCTCTGTTGATTTTTATGATTATAAATCGTAAAAATGGGGTTTTTTTATTGCTTGCATATTTCACGATCATGTAGCACCATCAGGCATGCTTTGTTACCGAAGTGACTATGCAATGTACATCCAGATCCAGTATGTTCTACATGGCGGGAGAGATAAATATGTCGTCAGCAATGTGGAAGAGATGTCTGTAGATTGAAGAGGTGACAAAGGTAACAAACAATGAATTTTGAAGTTATAATTCAGGCACATGTCATTCGGATTGGGGTGTTGGAAGTGTGGTTTTTGTTGAGGCTAGTGCAGACACCATGCAGTGGCCCCAACATACTGGGGGAAAAAAGACAAATGAGCGCACAGTGCAGTTCACTGAAATGTGACTGTAACTAAAGGTGCAGGTTAAAGTCTCTCCTGACACATCTATTTGAGGGGACTCCTCCCCCCCCCCCCCCCCCCCCCCCCCCCTTCAAGTTAACACAGGTACTGAATCCACTCCACTGAATAGTCCTTCAAATCAGGGGAGTCCTTCAAAAGAAATCTTGCCTCACATTTCCACAAAGATGCCTGTCTGAAGGGATTTTTCCCCTGGGGTTAACATGCAGGCCCTGTTGTCCTGAAAGTTTTTCAGATAATACTAATTCTACACCAGGGTCCTCATATTAATGCATACAAACAACTTGCATTCATGTTAAAACCTGTTTTGCCTTTTTGAAGAGTAGGCCATTGCATGCCATTAACAACAGATGACAAAATCTTTAAAATGCATGCACACTGGTGATATGGACAATAAATGATCATGTTTGGACAACAAAACAACCCCCCCCCCCAAAAAAAAAAAAGAAGAAAAACCCACTTTTCTGAAAATGTCAGATACACTGCCTTGTTCATGGCATCTGATTTTAGGCATTGGTTGGGGGGGGGGGGGGGGGGGGGGTGGTGATAATACTGAAAATTAGTGAGAACAACCATAAATGGCATAATGTGCATTTTTTTCCCCTGATGATTGTACCAGCAAAGTTGGGTAACTCTTCAGTAGACACTTGTGCTAATAATGATGTTTTCTGTTCTTTTTTTTTCTTCATTTTAAAAATTAAAAATATATATATTATATTTTTTGTTTGTTTGATGTTTTCTGTTCTATAGGCTCATAACAGAGGAGAACCATAACTTCTGATGAAATGCAGAGGAACAGAAAGGAGTGAGCAATTAAGATGGTGAGAATGGTTTCATAAGATATATGAGAGGTAGGTGGTTGACAGATGTTTGATAGATGTTTTAGTCAGAACATAATTATGTTGTCATGAATGGCAGATCCTTTGTGAGTATAAGGTGCCATGCTACTATGTACTTTAGCTTATGGTGCAGGGTTGGGAAATTTAGCTTGTAAACTGACCTGTCTTCATTTTACACACCTTTATTCAACAGAAAAGAAAAATTACAAAGGATGAGGGTGTTTCTTTCACTCTTATGTTTGTCAGATGGACAGCTCAGAGATAAAGGCTGAAGTACATTGCAGGTTCATTCAAGTCTTTCCTACAGCCAGGAAATCACTGATTTCAGAGCTGGAAAATTATAATTCAACAATGGATATATGCAAAAAATATGCAAGAAATAATCATACCTTTGGATTTGTTTTCTCGTTTATCAACTTAATTTTGGTTCTTTTAAAAATACACACAGCCTGTTTGAAAACAAAGCTAGGCTGCCAGAAACCACTAAGCTGATTCCCTGGAAAATTGTCATAAAAAATCCAATCAGTGAAGCAACAGAAACAACTATAGCTTGTTGATAGGACAGGTGATTTGTGAATTTTTTAAAAAATTCCAAACCAATGTGTCAAAATCTAGGTACCATTGTGTCTATGTGCCATTGTGTCCACATGCATAATAACGTACAGGCAGTCAAGCCAGTTGAATAACCGCCATTTCCAAGTCACTAATGTTGATTGCTAACGCTAACCTTTACATTAACTTTTATTTAATTAACCTGGCCCCACATGTGGACACAAAAGGCAGGTGGATATTATGATACATGATGTGACACAGAAACAAACCTTTTTTTGGTTTCTTGTGTTTTTAGGTGTGGAGAAGTATGAGGAATATTAGGGAAAGGATGTTAGACAGGGCAGGATGGATAGCTAGCTGTATGTGAACATGGGATTAGAGAAGTTATGGCTAAGTAGTCTCTGTGAGTGTGTGTGAGAACAAGAATGGGAATGGGCAAACATTTATTTTTTTTGTAAGAGAGGAGGGGGGATGTTTTGGTGAAATACTTATTTTAAAATAAAAAGTGGGGTTAAGTCAGAAATGCAGTTATCAGGATAGTTTTTTTTTGAGTGTGTGGTGTGAACTTGAGAGAGAGAGATATAGATAGATAGAGAGAGAGAGAGAGTATGCATACTGACATACATGCATGGATACATAAAAGGATTGAAGATTGTGTATACATATTCTTTCATTCTTAATGTTTGGTTTTTGTTTAGATCAGGTGAACTGTTGGTTGAAAAAAAAAGAAAAGAATTAGAAGTATAAGAAAATGCAAAAAACAAACAAACAAAATCAGCCAAAGAAACAGGCAGAGAAGTAAAAGATAAAGCAAATCATAAAGGAAAAGTGCGGTAAAAACAGACCAGATGGAAAAAGATGAAAACACAGATAAGACAGAAGAAGGTTAATTAGAAGAAAAAAATGTGGAACAACACATGAATAAACAGCAAAAGAACTAAGAACAAAAATAGCAAAATGAAGAAAGGATGGAACAAAACCCCAAACCACAGCAACAACGACAAAGAAATTAGAGACTGAAAAAGAAAAGTGGAAAGAACAGAATAAGAGGGAGAGGGGGACCAGAACAAGGGCAAGAAACCAAAAAAAAGGAAGGGTGCAAAAGAAACAGACTGGTGCATGGGTGATATTCCTTTTATCTTAAATGGAATTCCTTGTTAGCGATTTTTGGATTAAAACAATTATTTTTAAAAGAAATAAAAGATTGAAGATTTGGAAATTCTCTTGAAAGTGACCAAAGTGACAACCAGTGACAAAAAACCTGTTGAAAACTCTTGGAAAGTCGAGGCTTGTTGATCAGAAGTATTCTCAATAATGATGACAATAAACAGAGGATTCATTTTTGTGCGAAAAAAAAAAAGTAGACAAACGTTTAAATTCATGCAAGTGTCTGAACGAAACGGATACAGAAAAGCGGACAACAAAGTGTCCAAGGGAAGTAATTCTTAATTTGGTGCATGCGCAGTAAGGTCTCAGGAGTCGCGCTAGTTGGATGTATTTTATCCTAGTGTGTCTAGTTGAAAACATCACAGCAAGTAAAAAAAAACTGCATTAAATCCTGTTTAACTGACAAAAGCTCACCTTGGACTTGGAGGCTAGATTAACGAAGAAGCAACAAACAAAAGAAGTGTTTTTGCTGTGGGTGTGATAAAATGCATTTGCCTGGAAGCAATGGTGGGTAGGATTTAAAAGCTGATGCTAACTTTAAAGCAGCAATGTGGTCCAACCAAGATTTGACATTTTGTTCAGACTCGAGTTGCTATGAAACAGAAGGTAACAAAATTTCGATGCAACTAGTTAGTGCCAAACCCTGGGCTGTAAACAAAATTACATGTGGATTTTGTTCTTATAAAAAAAACATTATCAAGATTGTTGTACTTTCTGTTTCAACTTGTGAACATTTTCTCTTGAGTGCAGCATTCTTTGCTGACTTGAATTGGTAGATGCAAATCCAACTTTATTAAGGACTGTTGTGAACTTCATAGATTTTTTTTTTATTGCATGATTTTAGACTTTTTTTAGACTAAGAAAAAAGATATTTAAAAAAAAAAACTTTTTACTAGTATAAACACAGCTTAAAAATTTGACAGTAACTCAGATGTTGTGTGTCATGTATTGTAAATAAAACAATTCTCCTCTCACAACACACAGGCACATAACGCAATTAATGTGCATTTCTTAAAAAAAAAAAAAAAAAATGGAGATTTCATGGGTTATAAGTTTATTTGCCAAATTAAAAACTTCAGTGACACTTGCCTGTCAAAGAACAAATTGGATAAGACAAGACTGCTATTGTTATTATCTGTAATAGATTTGAACCCCCACTCCCCACACACCAGGTCATATGCATATGTATTAATAATTCTGTTATTTTGGTATTGCAATCAATGATAGAATTAGCATGTGTATGCTACAAATGTAATACTACATGAATCACACACATGAATGTCTGAAAATATCCTTGAAAAACTCTTCGATAGGTTTTGATGATAGGTTTTCATTTCATGAGAAAATATGTCTACATTTTTAAAAAAAAAAAAAAAAAAAAGGCTTCAGCCTTTGGGGGACTGCATCCCTGACTCCTGCTTTTTAGGAGAGAAGGGGGTCACACCTCTCCCTTAAGCTCATCACTGTATAGCCCTCGCTTTAAAAGGTGGTTTGCTTTGCTCTGTTATTCTTGCAGTGCGTGTTTCAGGATATCACTTCTGTCTAACACATACTTTGTTTGCTATTATTTGATCAACTTTATGTCTGTTTTGGCTAGGGTTTAAAAAAAGTTCAGTTTTGTTACAATTTTTTTTTAGAAATCACCTACTCATCCTACCGTGCCACATACAGACCATACCACGCTACCATACCACACCACCACCTATACTCATACCATACCTCCATCCCATCCCATCCACATCATCCATCCACCATACCATCCACCATACCACATACCATCATACCATATGCACGTCCATCCCATACACACCATACCATACCATTACCTACCATTACATCTACCATACCATACCATACCATACATGACACACACATACCATCCATCAACCATCCATACCATACCATACCATACCGCACAGTACCATACCTACCATACCATACCACACCATACAACATATCATGCCAACATCCCATACCTACTACCCACTACCACATCACATACCACATCCCAAACCATACACAATCCACACACATCCGTGACCATCCATAGCATTCACTACAATACATACACTATGGGCATTGTGCCACCCCACATACCACATCACACCATCCCGCCCCACCCTCACCAACCCAACCACACCCACCCCATCCCACCCATATCCTACTCTATACACTATAATATTAAATAGAGTGATGCACAGTAAGATAACATAATTGTAAAACAGTGTTAATCCTTGTTGATTGTTGTACTTTCTGTACTTAGCCATACAGTACTGTGATGTTTTATTGTGATGCATGCCATATGTACACTGCCATATTGTCAAAGTAATTGACATTTCTGCACAAACTATGGTACTGTAATATACATGTACCATAGTTTGTCACATTACATGCCATACTAATGATACCATGCTATGCCATACTATGTTATGCCATGTCTTTGTGAAGTTGTAAGTTAAAGAAACTGCAACAAACCTTAACAGAGGAGAAACTGAAACATTGTGCCCATGAAGTTGCTGTTCATATACTGGCTTAAATAGATATGCATTCTACTGAAATACAAATATGAAATGGAAAAACTGGAGCACTGCAAACAAATGCAGTTTATTGATTTTCAGAGAAAATGGTTTCAGTACATAAACTTGGTAGAAAGCTAGATCTAATGTACAATATTTCAAAATACTAGTAAAAGTTTTGTATGTATTTTATAAATCTTGTCATGACATTGAAAGTGATAATTGATTGATTGTACTTTGTGAAGCAATTATTCTTGTTAGCCGGTTAAATGGAAATAGTGAAATGTTGTCTGGACAAAAGTCAATTTGTTCTTGTTTTGAAATGAATATGTGTGCTAATAAAAAAAAAAATGCATTGTGTACTTTTGTATATATTAGCATAATTATGTGAATTCTCAGTGTGTGTTATTTGGCATCGTAAAACATATTGGTATGCTTGAAAGCAGGTATTTGGATTTATTGTAGTTGATAGTAGATAAGAGACATATGTATTTTTAAAATGAATTAGAAAAAAAAACTTTCCAAAAGCAAGCAGTTTTAATACCAATGAAAATCTGTTTGTAAACAAACTACTTTTTTTTAGAATATTATGGTATGGGTGTCTGTGTATGAGATGGTGAGTGCAAAATTATTATTATTGTGTATGTTATTGTTAGTGATTGTGTATACATGTATTCTCACAAGTCTCCTAAGAAAGAGAATATACAAGATAGACCATGTACTTGTTAATGTACGTATACACAGTTATCTCATTAATTGTATTATATATATGTGGTGTACCTTACTACATATGTATCATGATTTTTTTTTTTAAGAGTTTTTACATTATTTTCTGTTGTTTTTCCCAACACTTTTTTATGATGTGAATTGGTTGTATGGAAATAGATCATTTATATCTTCAATAGAAGATATGAGACAAAACTGCCTTAAACAATGGAAAGAAATATGAATTTTGATAGGTTTTGAATGGTGTGGGTGTGATCTGTATAATGGGTAACCAAGACAAATTATCAAGTCAAATTGATATCAGTAACTAAATATGGTCAAGTTAGCCATGACTTCTGATCACAGATTTTGCAGACAAGCAGCAGTCAGTTTGCATAATTTTTCAAAGTTGCTTATTATGCTCCTTATATTGTGTATGTGTTTGGGGGAGGTGGGGGGGGGGGGGAGCAGGGATGAGGTGAGAGTTGAATTATTGAAGTTATTGAATGTTTCCTTTTGTGTGTTTGTATTTGCATGTGTGTGGGCGGGTGGGGGGGGGGGGGGGGGGTGGAGGGGGGTGGATGGTTGTGTGTGAATGTGTGCGCAAGTAGTCTGAATCATGTTGAGAGAGAGATCTATGTGACTGAATTTCTATGTATGTGTGGTGTGTGTGTGTGCATGCATTAATGTAATATGAATCATAGGCCACCTGGAAAAATCATGCAAGTCAAACTGATATCAGTGACCAGAAGTGGTAGTTCTTCAAAATTACTGAAGACCAGTTTTTGTTGACAAGTTGCAGTCGCCTTGCATAATTTTTCCAAGTTGCCAATTATGGTTCAGATGAATAGAAAGATGTTAGTTTGGGTTTTTTTTTAGTATGTATTTCTTTTTTTCTCTATTTTTTTATGTGCTCTGGGTATTGTTAATACAGTTTGTTTTAATGAAAAGTTGTATAGTTCATGGAAATTTAATTATTAACGTGTTGACAGCGTTGCAAAAAGTAATGTCAAAAACCATGTTGAGATGGGAGGGAGAGCAAGATCTATTGATGAAAATTTTAGGATGTGTGGTGTGTGTGTGTGTGGTGCATGCATGCATGAATGTAATATGAACCATAGGCCACCTGGAAAAATCATGCAAGTCAAACTGATATCAGTGACCAGAAGTGGTTGGGTCATTCAAAATTACTGAAAACCAGTTTTTGTTAACAAGTCGCAGTCGCCTTGCATAATTTTTTCCAAGTTGCCAATTATGGTTCAGATGATCAGAGAGGGAGAGGGACATTTGCTTTTTCTTTTTCTAGTATGTATTTCCTTTATTTTCTTTTTTCTTTTTTTAATGGCTCCGAGATATTGTTAGACAGTTTGTGTTGACTGAAAAGTTGTGATATTCATGGAAAATTTAATCTATACTTAAGATATGTGACAGCGTTAACAAAAAGTAATGACAAAAGCCATGTTGAATAATGGGGAAAAAATGCATTTTTATTTTAAAAAATGTTCAGGATGTGTTTTCTTTTCTTTGTAGTTTATTGGCATCATTGTTAGATTCAATGAAGAAGGGCGTTTATTTGCTTGTTGGGATTTTTATTTTGTCACCTTTTGTTTGGTTGGGTGTTTTCTTTTCTTTTTTTTTAAGAGTGTGAAGAGTGAGGGGTATGTGGGGAATGTGTAAAATAAAAGATATCTGAATAGAGAGAGAGAGAGAGAGAGAGATTTGAGCTGAATTCCTCATGTGTATTGTATGTGTGTGTGATTGTGTTTTGGCTGGGGGGGGGGGGGGGGATTTGAAATAAATGCTCGTGTGTGTGCTTGCGTGCATGCACGCACATTGTGTGTGTGTGTTTGGGGGGAGGGGGGATGAGTGTGCAGGAATTATGTGATAGGAGAAGTTACTTAATGCCTCCGTGTGTGTGTGGTGTGTGTGCACAAATGTAATATGAACCATAGGCCACTGGAAAAATCATGCAAGTCAAAAACTATCAGTGACAAGTAATGGTTCATTCATTCATAATTACTGAAAACCAGTCTTTGGTGACAAGTCGCAATCACCTTGATAATTTTTCCTTGTTGCCAATTACAGTTCATATTATCAGAGAGGAGAGAGAGAGATTCTGGGTTGTTGTTGTGTGTTTTTTTGTGGGTTTTTTTTTTTTGTTTTGTTTTTTTCTGTTTTTTATGTGCTGTGAGTTATTGTAATACAGCTTGTGTAATTGACAAGTTTTGATATTTCTGGAAATGTTAACATTTTTACATATGACATAGTTGTAAAAAAAAAAAATTTGACTAAAGCCAAGTTGATATATGGAAGGAAATTTTTGTTTTGGGGGGGGGGTATGTGTGTGTTTTTTCTTTGAAGAGAGGGTGGGGAGGGGTGAGAGAGGAAAGAGAGGGGGGGGAGAGCAGAGGGGAAAGGGTGGGAAGGTGGTGTGTGTCAGAGGAAATGTAACTGCCTGATGTGTGTGTGTGTGCTGGGGGGGGGGGGATTGAATTGAGAGGAGTAAAGTGACTATTTAATGCCTTCCTTTGTGTTGTGTAGTGTGTGTGTGTGTTGTTGGCAGGTTGGGGGTGGGGTTGTTGACAGGAGATGTGCACCTCTGTTGTTTGTGTGTGTGATGATCTGAGGTGGGGAGGGATGAATGGGGAAATGTTGTACTGGTGTTTTAAAGGAGTATGGGGATCATAATGCCTCCTTGTGTGTGTGTGTGAGGTTTGATAGATTGTTGTGTGTGTGGGGGGGGGGGGTGAGGATTGAATTGGAGGAGATGTGACATAATGCCTCCTTGTGTGTGTGCGCGTGTGTTGGAGGGGGGGGGGGGGGTGAAGATTGAATTGAGAGGAGATGTGACATAATGCCTCCTCGGTGTGTGTGGTGCGCATGTGTGGTGTGTGTGTGGAGTTAATCTGTTTGATGGGCAACCAAGAAAAATCGTGCAAGTCAAACTGACATCACTTATGAATAAAAATGGGTCAAGTTAGTGAAGGCTTCTGAGAACTGAAGGCTGTTTTGCAGACAGTAGCAGTGGGCTTGCATTATTTTTTGAAGTTGTCAGTTATACTCCATATGTTTTGAGAGAGAGAGAGAATTCCTGTTTATGTGTGTGTGTGTGTGTGTGTTGGCAGGGTGGAGGAGACTTGACTTAAATGCTCCTTGTGTGTGTGTGTGTGCGTGCGTGCGTTGTGTGCATGCACAAATGTAATATGAACCATAGGCCACCTGGAAAAATCATGCAAGTCAAACTGATATCAGTGACCAGAAGTGGTTAAGTCATTCAAAATTACTGAAAACCAGTTTTTGGTGATAAGTTGCAGTCGCCTTGCATAATTTTTCTGAGTTGCCAATTATGGTTCAAATGATGAGAGGGAGAGTTGCAATTTTTTTTATAGTTTTTTTTTTTTCTTCTATAGGTTTCTTTTGTGCTCTGAGTTGTAATATTGTTTGTGTTAATTTACAACAATTTTAGATATTCATGGAAGTGTTAACACATTTACATATGTGACACTGTTTGAAAAAGTAATGACTAAAAGCATGTTGTATGACAGAAAGAAATATGCATTTTTAAGATTTTGTTTTTGTAGGTGTGTGTTGTTTTCTTTTCACTGTTGTATTTAACTGGCATCATAGTTCGAGAAAGATTATGTGAAAAAGACCGTTCTTTGGCTTGTTGGACTTTTGTTTCTTTTGTTGTTGGGTTTTTTTGGTTGTTTTATCATTTTAGAGAGAGAGAGTCACAAATTCAAGAGCGGGAAGCATGTGGGGAATTCATGAAATGAAATCTATCTCATCAGTATTTTGAAATGAAGAAAAATGTGTGAGTGTGTATGTTGGGAAAGGAAGTGGGGGAGAATAATGTAGTGAGAGAAGTTGCTTGATGCTGCTTTGTGTGTGTGTGTGTGTGGAGCATGCGTGTATGTGTTTGTGAGTCTGTTCCTGATAGGCCACCTGGATAAATCATGCAAGTCAAACTGATATCAGTGACCAGAGGTGGTTAAGTCATTCAAAATTACGGAAAACCCAATTTCTGGTGACAAGTCGCAGTCACCTTGCATAGTTTTTCCAAGTTGCCAGTTACAATTTATACTATCAGAGAGAGAGAGATTCTGATGGGGGTTGTTTGTTTGTTTGTTTGTTTTTAATTTATGTGCTGTGAGTTATTGAAATACAGCTTGTGTTAATTGACAAGTTGTGATATTCATGGAAATGCAACATTTACACATAAGACATGGTGGAAAAAAAATAATGACTAAAGCCATGTTGATTGATGAAAGGAAATGTTTGTTACTTTTTTCCTTTTTTTGGATGTGTATGCTGTACTTTTTTATTTGATGAGAGAGGGGGGGGGGAGAGAGAGAGAGAAGGGGGGGAGGGGAAAGGGTGGGGAAGGGAAGGTGGTGTGTCGAGAGGAAATGTAACTGCCTGGTGTGTGCGTGCACGTGCATGCGCTGGGGAGGGGGGGGGGTTGAATTGAGAGGAGATGTGACATAATGCCTCCTGTGTGTGTGTGTGTGTTGTGCTGGGATAGGGGGGGGGGGAGGTGAGGATTGAATTGAGAGATGTGACATAATGCCTCTCTGCGTGGGGGGGGGGGGGGGGGGGGGATTGAATTGAGAGGAGATGTGACATAATGCCTCCGCATGCGTGGGGGGGGGGGGGGGTTGAATTGAGAGGAGATGTGACATAATGCCTCCTCGTGTGTGTGTGTGTGTGTGTGCTGGGGGGGGGGGGGGAGATTGAATTGAGAGATGTCACATAAAGCCTCCTCGTGTGTGTGTGTGCTGGGGAGGGGGGGGGGGGGGGGGGATTGAATTGAGAGGAGATGTCACATAAAGCCTCCTCGTGTTTGTGCGTGTGTGTGTGGTGCGTGCTCGTGTGTGTGTGAGTAATCTGTTTGATGGGCAACCAAGAAAAATCGTGCAAGTCAAACTGACATCACTTTATGAGTAAAAATGGGTCAAGTTCGTGAAGGCTTCTGAAAACTAAAGGCTGTTTTTGCAGACAATGAGCAGTGGGCTTGCATAATTTTTTGAAGTTGTCAGTTATGCTCCATATGTTTTGAGAGAGAGAGAGAATTCCTGTTTATGTGTGTGTGTTGGCAGGGTGGAGGAGACTTGACTTAAATGCTCCTTGTGTGAGTGTGTAAATGTAATGTGAACCATAGGCCACCTGGAAAAATCATGCAAGTCAAACCTGATATCAGTGACCAGAAGTGGTTATTTCATTCCAAATTACTGAAGACCAGTTTTGGTGACAAGTTGCAGTCACCTTGCATAATTTTTCCAAGTTGCCAATTATGGTTCAGATGATGGGAGAGGGGTAGTTGCAATTTTTTTTTTATAGTATATTTTTTTTCTATGTTTTTTTTTTGTGCTGTGAGTTGTAATATAGTTTGTGTTAACGTACAGCAAGTTGAGATATCCATGGAAGTGTTCACACTGTTTAAAGAAGTAATGACTAAAAGCATGTTGTATGACAGAAAGAAATATGAATTTTTAAGATTTGTTTTTGTAGGTGTGTGTTGTTTTCTTTTCACTGTTGTATTTAATTGATATCATAGTTCGAGAAAGATTCAGTGAAAAAGAGCGTTCTTTGGCTTGTTGGACTTTTGTTGTTGGTTTTTTTTTTTGGTTCGTTTTTTTTTTTTTTTTTTTTTTCATTTCATTATTTTAGAGAGAGAGAGAGATTGTGGTGATTTTTTTTTTCTTTTTTTAAAATTTTATGTGTTGTGAGTTATTGAAATACAGCTTGTGTTAATTGACAAATTGTGATATTCCTGGAAATGTGAACATTTACATATAAGACATGGTTGCCAAAAAAATAATAATAATAGTTGTTAAAGCCACATTGATTGATGAAAGGAAATGTTTGTTACTCTTTTTTTTTCTTTTTTTTTTTGGATGTGTGTTCTGTACTTTTTTCTTTAAGAGAGAGGAAGGGGGAGGGGAAAGGGTGGGGAAGGGAAGGTGCTGTGTCGAGAGAAAATGTAACTGCCTGGTGTGTGTGTGGGGCTTAGGGTGTTGACAGGAGATGTGACAATGTCAGTTGTGTGTGTGATGGATCAATAGGGACAGGGAGAATGAGGAATGATGTACATGGTGTAAGGAGATGGGACTTTATGCCTCCGTGTGTGTGTGTGTGTGCGCGCGCGTATGCTGGGAAGAGGGGGGGGGGGGGGGGAGGTGAAGATTGAATTAAGAGGATATGTGACATAATGCCTCCTCGTGTGTTTGTGTGTGTGTGTGCTGGGGAGGGGGGGGGGGGGGGGAGGATTGAATTGGGAGGAGATGTGACATAATGCCTCCTTGTGTGTGTGTGTGTGTGCTGGGAGGAGGGAGGGGGGGGGGGTGAGGATGGAAATGAGAGGAGATGTGACATAATGCCTCCTGTGTGTGTGGTTGTGTGTGTGTGGTGTGCTGGGGAGGGGGGGGGGATTGAATTGAGAGGAGATGTGACATAATGCCTCCTCGTGTGTGTGTGTGTGTGTGTTATCCTCGATATAAAAGAATAAATGAATGAATGAATGTGTGTGTGTGCTGAGGGGGGGGGGGGGGGGGGAATGGATGGAGAGGAGATGTGACATAATGCCTCCTGTGTGTGTGTGTGTGCTGGGGAGGGGGGAGGATGGATTGAATTGAGAGGAGATGTGACATGCCTCCTCGTGTGTGTGTGTGTGTGTTATCCTCGATATAAAAGAATAAATGAATGAATGAATGTGTGTGTGTGTGCTGAGGGGGGGGAATGGATGGAGAGGAGATGTGACATAATGCCTCCTGTGTGTGTGTGTGTGTGCTGGGGAGGGGGGAGGATGGATTGAATTGAGAGGAGATGTGACATGCCTCCTCGTGTGTGTGTGTGTGTGTTATCCTCGATATAAAAGAATAAATGAATGAATGAATGTGTGTGTGTGTGCTGAGGGGGGGGAATGGATGGAGAGGAGATGTGACATAATGCCTCCTGTGTGTGTGTGTGTGCTGGGGAGGGGGGAGGATGGATTGAATTGAGAGGAGATGTGACATAATGCCTCCTCGTGTGTGTGTGTGTGTGTGTGTGTTATCCTCGATATAAAAGAATAAATGAATGAATGTGTGTGTGTGTGTGTGTGCTGAGGGGGGGGGGGGGGGATGGATGGAGAGGAGATGTGACATAATGCCTCCTCGTGTGTGTGTGAATGATGGGCCACCTGGAAAAATCATGCAAGTCAAACTGATATCTGTGACCAAAAGTGGTTAAGTCATTAAAGATCACTGAAACCCTTAGTTTTTGCAGACGAGCAGCAGTTGGCTTGCATAATTTTTCCAAGTTGCCAATTATGCTTAATATGATCAAAGAGAGGGAGGGAGACTGAGAGCTCTTGTGCATACACAACGGCATGCTATCTCTGTGTGTGTGTGTGTGTGACTGTAAATACTTTGTATGCACAGATTTGTGCATCTAAATTCAAATGTGCGCAGTTTTTTATTTATCTTTTCCTTTTTTTTGTATTGGTCTAGTTTCATATTTTCAACATTTTGTTTAATGTGTTGTTATATATACATAATGGCATGCTTTCTGTGTGTGTGTGTGGGGACTGTAAGTACTTTGCATGCACAGATTTGTGCATCTAAATGCAAATATGTGCAGTGTGTTTTTTTTTATCTTTTCCTTTTTTTTGTATTGGTTTAGTTTAATGTGTTGTTATATAGTTGTAATGCACATCATGTTCAATTGAATTTTTTTTTTTTTTTTTAGAAATGTTAACATATCAATGTATGTAGCACCTTTGTCAGAAAGTAATGACCAAAATGATGTTGAATGATGGAAAGAAATATGCATGTGTAACCCCCCTCACAAAACGTATTTTTGTGTTTGGGTTACTAAGCGCTAGGTTCAGTAACTCCCTTGTAGAGTTGAGTGATCGCCCTTAAAAAAGAGTGCCTATCGGGATACCTCTGTTTTTTTAAATCTCACTTCCTGCCTGGGGCTAGTGAGGGAGAGACGCGTGACAGAGACTCGCTCCCGAGTCTAGATGTTCCCCATTAAGGTTGGTTTATTTCCTTAATTTCGTTTTTGATCACCAACTATCTGTTTAAGCAAATTTCAGCTTAATTCAGAATAGTTTTGGAAGGTTCATGAAATCTATATGTTTGATTTAACTTCACAGGCTTTTAACCTGTGAATTAACAGTGAACGTAACTTCGTAGGTACAACGTACGTGATCGCTTCGAACAAAGGAAGCGTGGGTTAAATTTTGGCGCGATCATGGTCCTTGTTGTAAGATTAATTTGTGGTAGAATATTGTTTAGCTATTATTAAAATGCTAGAAATATTCTAGTGTGGCTTTACACTACAAATATATGGGTGTGAAGGCCTATTTCTATTATTAAGAATGGTGATTTATTTATAATAAATCATGTAGCAATTTTAAAACAAGTAATGGCATTGGAATGTCATTGTGGACATTTATTTAAAATAAACTAGTCCCTTTTATTAATGTTTGCACAGTTTCATAGGATGGAACATCCTCTGTCCTAAAGTAAATGAGACATGTTGTGAGACAAGTTATCAAAATTATGTAGTAATGATTTTATCATTAGAATTGTGATTTATTTGTGATAAATCATGTAGCAATTCTAAAACAAGTGTAATGGCATTGGAATGTCATTGTGGACATTTATTTAAAATAAATCAGTCCTTCTTAATAATGTTGGCACAGTTTCATAGGATGGACCATCATCTGTCCTAAAGTAAATGAGACATGTTGGGATGCTTGCACAGTTTCATAGGATGGACCATCATCTGTCCTAAAGTAAATGAAACATGTTGGGATGTTTGCACAGTTTCATAGGGTGGACCATCATCTGTCCTAAAGTAAATGAAACGTAATACTAACTACTAAAATTATGTAATAATTTTAGAGGTGATGTTAGATTGTTCTGAGAATATTTAATTCTCATGAGAATGGTAAATTGAATAGGGTGAGAATGCCTTTTGGTAATTGAGCTGTGTTGTAAACAAGCTCAGTGATGGATGTTTTGTGGTGATGTTTTTTACAGTGTATGTTCTTTGATTACAGGATCATCGTCGGGTTTCTACCCTGTCACACCTGCTTTGTCCCATCATTAAATCTCCACTCTTACCATTGTTGTTTTTGTTAATGGCCCTGAGCTGAGAATGATCACTGATTCTTGATATTTTAGTTTGGAATGAACAGAATATATATTTTGTGTTTTTTAATTGTATTGTAGTACAATTAGTCATTGGGTGTTTTGTGTAATGTGGTAGTGTTGTAGGTTGTGTTGTGGAATATATGTTGTAAACCCAATTCGCTCGGTCTGGAGTCGCATTGAATGAATGGTGTTATTTGTCACGTTCAGTGTGTTCAGTGTGCCTGCTGAGTGAGTTGAGGTTAATTAATTTCACTTCACATACTTTCCTACCTCTTCTATATTTCTTTTCCCTCTATTTTTCTACTATCCTCTTTTCTATCCCCCCCTTTTATCACTCCCCGGCCCATAAGTAGCTGAGCCCTACTCTTCTTTAGGATTACTATAGAAAATAGGAATTATTCTAAAACTCTAAGATTTCCGGAACCGAATCAGACGGAACGGGAATTAGAGTGGCGACTTAGATAATTCCCGTGTAGGACCCGTTACATTTCTGGCGCCCAATGTGGGGCTAGGGAGTGTTTTTCTAGTTGTTTCTGAAGTTGAAAGTCCACTGAGAGTGGAAGTTTTCGTTCTTTGTGGAACTTTGAATTCCACAAGGTGTAACGTCTTGTGTGTGTGTTTGAAAATAATTAAATTTCACTGGAAGTGAAAGCGTAGGCAAAATTAAATTTTGCAGAGAGCAAAAATTTTGCTCTAAAAAAGAATTTTTTGTTGTTAGCTTAATTAAATTTTTGGCTAACAGTGTTGTCAGATTTTTTATTGAAAGAAATTTAAATTTCACTGGAAGTAAAATTTTGGTAACAGCAAAACAGTGATTTTGCTGAGAGCAGAAATGTTGCTCTGATAATTTTTTGTTGTTAGCTTAATTAATTTTTTGCTAACAGTGTGGTAAAGTTTTGTAGGAATTTTTTTAATTCCAAAAGAAAGAGAAACAAAATTTTTGAAAATGGATTTTTGAATGTTAATTGTAAGTTCAGGTTTTTCATATCATTAAGATCATGATCGGTCGAAGTGAGGGACCAGAGATGAAGCAACTGGGAGATGATGGGGTACGAGCGAGGGTGACTGCGGTTGAGGAGGAGAACCGGCAGTTACGGGAGACGCTCACTGCCCTGGAGGAAGGTCACCGCCTGTTGAGGGAGAGGATCGACAAGCAGGATGCTGAGATGGCAGCCCTGCTACAGACCAGGATCCAGGTCCACGTGGTGCCATCTACGCCTTTGGCACCGCTTGGCATCTTCACTGGATCGAGGCCAACAGGTGGTGATGAAGTCGACTTCGCTGAGTGGGAGGAGCAAGTCGATGTGCTGATGAGAGGGAACGACTCCCCTCTGATGTGTTGGTCAGCGTTCGGCGCAGTCTGCGTGGTGTGGCATGGGAGCTCGTCAAGTCCTGCTCTTCTGCCATGGACATTGTCAGCGTCTAAGTGACGTGTTTGGCTGTGTGAAAACCCCAGTGGAACGTCTGGCGGAGTTCTTGCTGATGAGGATGGACAGAAGTGATAGTCCATTGACTTTCCTTACCCATGTGTGGATGAATTTCATTAATCTGAATAAGAATGATTTATATTCTGATGATGAATGTGGCAGGAAAGTGTATTTTGTTTTCATGAATGGTGTCATGTCATGTGAGCCCATTATGGCTCGAGAACTTAAGAATAAGTTCGGCAGACCAGGTTCTGCGTCGCCTGATTTGACCTCGCTGTTGAAGTCAGTCAGGCAGTTAGAGGAATCATCCTCTGTGCTTATGTCAGCTGTGACGGGCCGGACACATCAGGGACAGGCAAAGGTGGCCATCAACTATAAAGAGTTGGCAGGCATGGTAGCAGAGAGACTCAGAGGCCACTCAAAGAAGCCGAAAAGTTCCTGCTACCGATGCAAAGAGGTTGGTCATTTTGTTCGTGATTGCCCGGTCAAGTCGCAGTCGGCAAAGCGGAGAAAGAAGGCTACTAAAGCCAAAGTCAGTGAGAACGGGGTTTCAACAAAACCCGAAAAATCCTCCTACAGGAACAAACCCGGCTGCTACATACCGCCGCATCGGCGAGGTTGTGGTAGTGGTCAGGGTGGTGTTCTGGAAGTATGCGACCAGAAAGTGGTTGTGGATGGTAGCTCTAGAGGCAACCATCGGGACGATGTTCGTTTTCCTCACCTTTCCAGAAGGAAATGGTGCAGAGGAAACGACAGTCCATGTGATTTTCCTGATCAGAAGGAAAGAAAGGATTGTGGTCAAGGCATTGGTGCTTCCAAGCCTCTTTCCAACAATCGGTGGGATGCCCTGAAAGGTGGCTCCCGTAAAAGGCGTAAGAGTTTGCCAATTGGTCAGAGGAGTTTGTTGTCTAGTGTGGGTAGGCCTGGCTGGGGAAAGTCCATCCCAGAGAAGTCGGAATGGAAGCCAGTGCCTGCACCAAGGAGATCCATTTTGCATGGAGATCCTGACAGTGTTAAAACTCCGGATCTGACCGACAGGTGTGAGTTTGTTCCTGTGCAACCTCAACAGTTGCAGGAACAGAAGGATGGAGTTATGCAGCAACTAAGTGTGCATTTGGGATTGCTGTAGCTCTTGTGAATGTTTGTTTTACTGCTTAATTGCAGGGTGTGGCTTTGAGTCCACAAGTTCATGTTTTGTTTTTGTTTTGCTGCTAATTTGCAGGGTGTGACTTTTGAGTCCACAAGTTCATGTTTTTATGAATGTTTGTTTTGCTGCATATTTGCAGGGTGTGACTTTGTGAGAGTCATGTTCAGGTTTACATTTTCTACATCTGTAAAATGTGGAATGTTCTTGTGTGCTGTTCTGTTTTCAGTATCCAAATTAGATTGGGTAGATATGCAGAATTAAAATTAAGCAGAGGCTTTAAAAGGTTTTGCCTCATATAAATTTTTAGGATGAATGTTGATACCCACCTTGGATTGGGTATGTATTTTTGTTCAAGTTGAAGATGTGAAGGGTTGTCCCCAAGAGGGTAGAGTTTTTTGTTTGTTTGAAATGTTGGCACTTTTTTGAAAAAAAGATAGCAACATTTTCCTGCGAAGGGTGTGTGTAACCCCCCTCACAAAACGTATTTTTGTGTTTGGGTTACTAAGCGCTAGGTTCAGTAACTCCCTTGTAGAGTTGAGTGATCGCCCCTTAAAAAAGAGTGCCTATCGGGATACCTCTGTTTTTTTAAATCTCACTTCCTGCCTGGGGCTAGTGAGGGAGAGACGCGTGACAGAGACTCGCTCCCGAGTCTAGATGTTCCCCATTAAGGTTGGTTTATTTCCTTAATTTCGTTTTTGATCACCAACTATCTGTTTAAGCAAATTTCAGCTTAATTCAGAATAGTTTTGGAAGGTTCATGAAATCTATATGTTTGATTTAACTTCACAGGCTTTTAACCTGTGAATTAACAGTGAACGTAACTTCGTAGGTACAACGTACGTGATCGCTTCGAACAAAGGAAGCGTGGGTTAAATTTTGGCGCGATCATGGTCCTTGTTGTAAGATTAATTTGTGGTAGAATATTGTTTAGCTATTATTAAAATGCTAGAAATATTCTAGTGTGGCTTTACACTACAAATATATGGGTGTGAAGGCCTATTTCTATTATTAAGAATGGTGATTTATTTATAATAAATCATGTAGCAATTTTAAAACAAGTAATGGCATTGGAATGTCATTGTGGACATTTATTTAAAATAAACTAGTCCCTTTTATTAATGTTTGCACAGTTTCATAGGATGGAACATCCTCTGTCCTAAAGTAAATGAGACATGTTGTGAGACAAGTTATCAAAATTATGTAGTAATGATTTTATCATTAGAATTGTGATTTATTTGTGATAAATCATGTAGCAATTCTAAAACAAGTGTAATGGCATTGGAATGTCATTGTGGACATTTATTTAAAATAAATCAGTCCTTCTTAATAATGTTGGCACAGTTTCATAGGATGGACCATCATCTGTCCTAAAGTAAATGAGACATGTTGGGATGCTTGCACAGTTTCATAGGATGGACCATCATCTGTCCTAAAGTAAATGAAACATGTTGGGATGTTTGCACAGTTTCATAGGGTGGACCATCATCTGTCCTAAAGTAAATGAAACGTAATACTAACTACTAAAATTATGTAATAATTTTAGAGGTGATGTTAGATTGTTCTGAGAATATTTAATTCTCATGAGAATGGTAAATTGAATAGGGTGAGAATGCCTTTTGGTAATTGAGCTGTGTTGTAAACAAGCTCAGTGATGGATGTTTTGTGGTGATGTTTTTTACAGTGTATGTTCTTTGATTACAGGAACATCGTCGGGTTTCTACCCTGTCACACCTGCTTGCCCCATCGTTAAATCTCCACCCTTATTGTTGTCTTTATTAATGGCCCTGATCTGAGATTGATCACTGATTTTGTTCTATTTTTGGTATTTGACTGGACAGAATATTTTGTGTTTTTTAATTGTACTTGTAGTACAATTAGTCATTGGTGTTTTGTGTAATGTGGTAGTGTTGTAGGTTGTGTTGTGGAATATATGTTATAAACCCAATTTACTCGGTCTGGAGTCACATTGAATGAATGGTGTTATTCGTCACGTTCAGTGTGTTCAGTGTGGCTGCTGAGTGAGTTGAGGTTAGTTAATTTCACTTCACCTACTTTCCTACCTCTTCTATATTTTCTTTTCCCTCTATTTTTCTACTATCCTCTTTTCTATCCCCCCTTTATCACTCCCCGGCCCATAAGTAGCTGAGCCCTACTCTTCTTTAGGGTTACTGAAGAAAATAGGAATTATTCTAAAACTCTAAGATTTCCGGTACCGAATCAGACGGAACGGGAATTAGAGTGGCGACTTAGATAATTCCCGTGTAGGACCCGTTACACATGTTGAGGTGTTTTTTTGTTATAGTTTTTTTTTAAGTTTTTTTTTTTTTAGATTTGGTGTGTGTAGTTTGCTTTTCTTCTTTGTACTGTATGGGCATCATATTCCATAGTTTGAGATAGATTGAAAGGAAAGTAGCATATATTAACTTCTTTTTTTTTTTCAATTTGCATTTTCTTCTTTTTTTTTCAACAGAGCAAGGGTGGGGGGGGGTGAGAGAGAGAGGAGGGGGGGAGCATGAAGTAATATGGTGATAGAGGATAGACTTAATTGCCTCCTCATTTGTGCATGTTTGCAGGAGGGGGGGGGGGGGGGGGTTAAACTAAAGGAGAAAAGTGACTTAATGCCTGTGTGTGTGTGTTCGAGGGGTGTATGGGGTGTGTGGGGGTAGACTAGGTGAGAGGAGATGTAATGTAATGCCTCCTCGTGTGTGTGCGCATGCGTGCAAGCACTTATGGTGCATGTGTCTTTGTGTCTGTGTGTGGGAAGGGGGGGGGGGGAGGGGGAGACAAGGTGAGAGGAGATGAAGTAATGCCTCCTTTATGTGTGTGTGCATGCGTGTGTGTGTGTGCATGTGCATGCATGTCTTTGTGTGTGTGCGTGCGTGTGTGGTGCATATCTTTGTGGGGGGAGGGGGAGACAAGGTGAGAGGAGATGAGATGTAATGCCTCCTTTGTGTGTGTGTGTGTTGTGGAGGGAGGGGGGATAGACTACGTGAGAAGACACATTACTGAACACCTTGTGTGTGTGTGTGCATGTGTTTTTTTTGTGTGTGTGGGTGGGGTGGGGGTAGGCTAGGTGAGGAGATGTAACTTAATTCTTCCTTGTGTGTGTGTGTGCGTGCGTGCATACATGTAATCTGTATCATGGGCAACCTGAAAAATCATGCAAGTCAAACTGATATCAGTAACCGAAAGTGGTCTAAGTCCATGAATACTACAGAAAACTTGCGCCTATTTTGCAGACAACGACCAGTTAGCTTGCATAATTTTTCTGCGTTGTCAGTTATGCTGTATTTGATGAATGTATGTAGGTTGGGGTTGTTGTTTTTTGGGGGGGTCTTCTTTGTGTTTGGTTGATTTGAGCTTTAAATTTTTTTTTAAAAGTGCTGTGAGTTAGTTACAGTATATTTTGTTGAATTTTCAAATAAGTTCTGATATTCATGAAAGTGTTTATATATATATTTTCACATGTGACACTTTAGTCCGAAAGTGATGATAGAAACCATCTTTGATTTAATGATAGAAACGATGTGCATTTTGTCTGGGTTTTTTCATTGTTTGTGTTGTTTGCTTTTCTTCTTTTTGTTGTATTATAGTTTAAAAGAGATTGTATGATAAAGAGCATTTTTTGTTGTTTTTTTAACAACTTTTTTTTAAAGGAGAGAGAGAGGGGGGGTGGTTGGAGGTGGGGATGTGTGTGGGGAAAAAGTGTTTTCCATGGAAGATGAAAGAAAGACAATGATGTATGCATGAGATTAAGTGTGCAAGAACTTCCTTGTCCCCTTTAAACAAAAAAAAAAGGAAAAAAAAAAGAAAACAGAGAAAAAGAAAAAAAATGAGAGAAAAAGAAAAAAAGGGGGAAAATGGAAGAAAAAAATAAAGGAAAGGAAAAAAAAAAAAACTTTCAGAAAACAAAGATGTATCAGTTGAAAACAAAGCATGAAATGTGTGTTTTGTGCCTACCACCCAGGTGTATGTGAAATGGTACCTTTGACATATAAAGACCTGTCGTTGTGATGATTGCAATGATGAATTTGTTATAGTTCTTAGTTCTGAAATGCCGTGGAATTTTGTGGTACTATGCTGTGGTTATGATTGTTATTATTGGCATAATGATCAGCGCTGAAATATTTTAGAATACTGTGTTATTGTGTTGACACTTGGTGTATGAGGTTTTTTGTTCTTTTAAAGCAAATTTTGTGATTTTGTTGTTGTATTTTGTGTAACTATATGGAGAGATTTTGACTGTTTTGTATTTTTGTGGTGTATGAGTGCATAGAGTATTAGGGGTTTTTTTTTTTGGGGGGGGGGGGGGATTCTTTTAATGAAATGGTACTGTTCTAAAAAGTAACCAGTTCAGTTTTGCTTCTTTTTTTTTTCAAGGGCCCCAAAGAAGAAAGATGAAAAGCACCAACTACTTAAAGAATAATGTGGCTTATGTTATGTGTTTGTATGTTTGTTTATGGCAACAGACTGGTATGGCATTAACAATACTGAAAATAACAATGATGATGATAGTATCAACACTTCTACTTCTTATGATAATGATAATCATATTGACAATAATGATTAGTTACTGAATAATAATGATGATAATATTATAGATATTATTATTATTATGATAGTTTTTGCTGTAACAAGCTGTTGTATCACACTGAAGTTCCCTAGGCCTGCTTGTTTAAAAATCAGTCTCCTATCCATCCCAAGGAGAGCATTCTCACCACAGCACAGTGCCACTATTTTCCCCTGAATATCCACACATTGTTTCCAGTCCCTAAATCATGAATCTCTGCTGGGATGTTACTCTAATCACTGATCACAACAAAAAAACCAACATTGTTTGCCCTTGATAGTGAGTTTTTACTACAGTTCATTTATGCAGGGAACATTGCAGCACACATAACTTGAGACATTTTGAAATCTGTAAAATGTTAGAATAACCAAAAAGCGATGAATGTGTTTAAAATGTGAAAACTCGATCTAGAAATCTGTGTTGAAGATGAACTGAATGAGTTGCATTATGGCCAGAGGTAAAAAAATAAAATAAAAATAAGAAAAAAAAGTTGAGAGGGTTTAGTGTGAAAGGAAAATTGGTCAGAAAAATGTTTTCCAGTAAGTGTTGTAGTATCTGTCAGATTGTGATTCTTTTGAGAGTACATAGTATGCCATGTTCAGAATTCAGATTGTACTGGATGTAGACAGACTACATAGTCATGTTAAGTTTGTTGAGCTCTCTGTACTAAATACAGGTCCATGTTCAGAATTCAGAATGTACTGGATGCAGATAGACTACATAGAGTCATGTTCAGAATTCAGAATGTACTGGATGCAGACAGACTACATAGTCATGTTAAGTTTGTGGAGCTCTCTAGATTACATACAGGTCTATGTTCAGAATTCAGAATGTACTGGAAGCTGACAGACTACATAGTCATGTTAAGTTTGTGGAGCTCTCTGTACTAAATACAGGTCCATGTTCAGAATTCAGAATGTACTGGATGCAGACAGACTACATAGAGTCATGTTAAGAATTCAGAATACTGGATGCAGACAGACTACATAGAGTCATGTTAAGTTTGTGGAGCTCTCTAGACTACATACAGGACCATGTTCAGTATTAGGATGGGGTGGAATAAGGGAGGTAACAGTTGGTCTTGTACACAGCAATTTTGAACACTGCTTCTTCATGCAATAGGGGTATCAAATCAAAACAGGGACAAAAATCAATAGTGTTTGCTTCTTCGTGTAAAAGGGGTATAAAACACAAAACAATAAAACCCCATAAGAGGACAAAAATCAATAGTGTTTGCTTCTTCATGCAATAGGGATATTAAAACAAAACAAAAAAAGAACACAAATCCATAATGTTTGCTTCTTCATACAATAGGAGTATTTTTTTATGCAATAGGAGTATTAAAACAAAACAAGGAACACAAATCCATAGTGTTTGCTACTTCATGCAATAGGGGTATTGAAACTTTTTTTTTTTTTTTTTAAGTAAGAGAAATCCACAGTTTGCTTTTTCATGCAATAGGGTATTAAAAACAAAACAAAAAAGCGACAAGTATCCAAGCAAGCTGGACTGAGGCCAAAACCTTTTGGAAGAACTGAACTAATAATCTGAAATGTTTGGCCTGGTTAGGAAAGGGAACAGGAAATATTTTGGATAAGCCATGAGATGTCAAAGCTGCCTCGTTGTAAAGAATGTGCCCCAGTATAAGCCATGAGATATCAGAGCTGCCTGGTTGTAAAGAATGTGTTCCAGTATAAGCCATGAGATACCAGAGCTGCCTCGTTGTGAAGAATATGTCCCAGTATAAGATGGAGGGTAACGGATGAGGATGACTGCCGACTTGTGTGTAGAGAACAGAGCCAGCTGGATGGAGTTTTAAAATCTGTTGAAGGATTGAAGATGAAAGGGATGGGGACAGCGGATGGAGCATGTCTCTGCAGCTACTGTCGATGATAATAATAATATTAATAATGATAATTATGATTATTATTATTATAATACATGGAATTTATATAGCGCCATGTCTTGCAAAAAAAAAACAAATCAAAGCCCTTGCATTCGACCTATACAACACACAAGCAATCAATGACAGTTAATAGTTTTAGCAAATTTGAATGAACCAGCACGCACGCACGCACACACACACACACACACACATACACACACATGCGCACGCATTATGTTACCATCAGGTGACTAGATGAACAAGTGTGATGTTTAGCAGCACACAAAGTGCAGGAGAGAAGGGTGTGAGATGTGATGATAAACTGATGATACCTTTGTCAAGATTTGACTTTAACATGAATTTTGTGAGGTCTTGTTTCAGATACGGTGGTGACCAAAATGCGGACTGCATCAATTGAAGCATCACAAGAATAATTTTTTTGGGGGGGGGGTTTGCTGCCTCGTCTTCTGTTGTTCCCACGCCGCTCATTTCAATGTCCCCACCACAGCCATACCCAGATTCGTTTTGTCTCATCCCCGGGGTCAGGTGTTCACAGGCTGTTTTTTTTGTTTTTTTATAGTACATCCTTCCATCTGTGACTGTCCCAGGCCAGTGGACAGACCCCTGATGCATTGTTTACCATTTACAGCCAGGCCTCTGTTCTGCTCTGTTGGCCATAACCACTGTAGTGTAGCTTGCTGTTTGTCACTGGGAGTGGAAGCATGGTGGTTAGAGCATTGAGCTTGTGAGCTGACAGCCAGTGTTTGAGCCATCACCAAGAAGCCTGTTCAAGGCGATTTTTCCCTTGGAGTTAATAGCAGTACAGACTATTAGTAATAATAATACATGGAATTTATATAGCGCTATATCTTGTAAAAAATATATAAAAAAACAAAGCGCTTGCATTCAACCTATACAACACGCAAGCAATCAATAGCAATTTTTAGTTTTAGCAAATTTGAATGTACACACACACACATGCGCACACACATGCGCATGCATGCATGGACACACACACCTATAAAGGTTATACACTTTGACAGGTAGATGTTGAAGGCAGGTACAGATAAGAGATGGAAACAGAAGGCTACATGCCCCCGAAAGTCCTTTGAATGAGACGATAAGCCTTTGTCCTGTGTGTAAATGCATGCAAACCATCTTGCACACAGGTTAAAACCCATTTCACTTTTCAAAAGAGTAGGCAACTGCATGCTAGTAGCAGTGTATGACAGGATTTTTTAATATAAAAGCTTTCATACTGGTATTGTGTTTTATGTTTCATCCCTGAAGTTGGGATACAGCTACCTTTATTGGTGGGTAAATAGTCCCACATAAACATGTCACCATTGATGAACCTTGGAGCATTAGCCAAGGCGCACCAAGAAGCAAAACAAAAATTCTGTATATGCTATCCCACTGCAGTAAAAAATGAAATCTACAATGGTTTATATAGTTGTCAGTGTAGTTTGATCTGAGAAATGAAGTTTGATCAGAGGGGAGAAAAGGTGGTTTTGCATGAAACGATGGATACAGAAAGAGCTGACAACATCAGAAAGGGCGACCCTTATGGTGAAGCATTAATGATGAGGAAAGAGGGAGTTAAGGGAGAGGTGGAGGGGGAGAGGGGTAAGAGGAGGGGAGAGGGAAGATTATCTATAGGAGAGGGGGAAGGGATAGGCCAGGAGGTAGGTGATGTTTTGCAAACATGTTTGTTGTTTATACATGTTCCATTGGGTGTGTTCCAGTGTGGTGTGTGGAGATTGCGAGGACTTTGGATGATCACAGTTGGGCCTCTGGCATATGTAAGTCGATTGTGTGTGTGTGTGATATATATATTAGTAGGCACCCGTCGGTCTCAGAAGACTCTATAGTTGCGCTCTAGTCTTTTAGAGTGCAAAGCCTGGGTAAGTAAGTATGGAGGGTGAACTGTTACCCATGCAGCAGACCCCCCCTCTCCACGCCACTGGAATGATCATTGGAAAGGCAATGACCGATACGAATGGTTCTAGTACCGTCGCAGGAGCCACCATAAAAATACAGAGATATATAATATGTATATATATGTTCTCATAAAACTCCCACTTCAGCTGGGTACCACCCCCTTCAGGCACAGTTGAGGTAAAATAGTAATAGAAACACAATTGTGTTCAGCTTCATTTCTTTTGGAAAAATTTTTTTTCGATAAATTGCTGCTTTCTGTTTTCTCTCTCTCTCTCTCTCTCTCTCTCTCTCTCTCTCTCTCTCTCTCTCTCTCTCTCTCTCTCTCTCTCTCTCTCTCTCTCTCTCTCTCTCTTCTATTTTATCTCTCTCACTTTATTTTATTTTATTTATACCACTCTGTCACAGCAGATTTCTCTGCGTGAAATTCGGGCTGCTCTCCCCGGGGAGAGTGCGTCGCCACAAGTGCAGCGCCTACCCATTGTTTTTTTATACAGCCCCGAGCCGCCCTGGGGACTCCAACTCCCTGATTTTTCCTCAGGGATGGTGTCTAAACACAACATCTGTGTACATGCTGATTTTTAAAACAAATTTTAATTAGAAAAAAAAATTGTCATCCGCTCCTACCGGCACACAATGGCCTGCTCCTCTGAAAGGTTGAATGGGGTTTTAACGTGTGTGCAAGATATTCTCTGTGTGTTCGCACATGGGGCCTCGGTTTATAGTCTCATCCGAATGACTGACATTCAGTTCGATTTTTTTGTCAAACTGGGAAGAAAGGGCGATGCTGGGAATCGAACCCAGTACCTCATGGTTGTTGGCAGGCGAATGTCTAAACCATCCTGCCACCTTTCTTCCATGTATATATATAGATATATATATATATATATATATACATATATATATATAATATATATGTGTGTGTGTGTGTATGACGCTTAACCACATAATGATTCGCTTTGCACCGAAGGTCAATTTTTAACTGTAAACGTGTCATTAATCTGCAATTTCAGAAAAAAGCTCAAGTATAAATAAAATAAACCCAGAATAAACCCAGATGGAAAATTAGACAATTCTATGAGTTATCACAAATTGAAACGCTTAACTCCAAAAAGTGACAAAATGAGAAATCTTTGACTTGAGAATTTCAAAACATGTCCATAGCAACCACACACTCAGAAACAAAATAGCTGCCTGAAATTTGGCGCTCATTTTTGCATTGCCAATATTTACCAATGCCCAGAGTTTGAAAGAAAAATATTTAGTGTATTAGATTTGTACATAAAATACATTTAAAAAAAAGATTTGATTCAACTAATGATTTTAATGATATTTTGAAAAGAACTGGTACAAAACAAGTACCTTCAAATCTTATATGCTTATGAATGAAAGATTACTTTTAAGTGGGCGTTTTACTTTCCTTGCTTGTGTTTTCATTTTTGTGAAACATCAACTTGGTGGTAAATCACTAAATTAGTAGCCGCTGATTAGTACAAAAACAAACAAAAAAAATTTTTTATCATTAAGTTGAACATGTGCTCAATTTTGGTATGAATTTGAATGAAAAAATTCTTTCAGGAAATAAAACAGTAATAAACAGTTCATACAACAGCCAGAACAACAAAAGCAAAGTACACACACACAAATGGACTTGCTAGAGCTTTATACTATTTTCGGCATTAATTATATCCAAAGGAATACACTATATAGTTCAAATTAAAAAAAAATTTTTAATGTATATTATATATCATATCTGTATATGTGTGTGTGTGTTCCAGTGGGTGTGTGGAGATTGGTGAGGACTTTGGATGATCACAATTGGGCCTTATAGCATATGTAAGTAGCGTTGTGTGTGTGTGTGTGTGTGTTATAATGTATATATCATATATATGTGTGTGTGTGTGTGTTATATATATATATATATAAATATGGTTACTAGTTGGATGGGTGACCGTATGCGCACCTTGGCTTCAGTACAGTCCCCCAGTTCACCCAGCTGTAAATGGGTACCTGCCCTCTTTAGGGTCAGGGAAGGTAAAGCAGCGAGGGAGAGGAGATGGGCGCTGCCCTCAATATGCTGGACCCTGGAGTTCTCTGATGCCTTGCTCCCCTATGACCGCCTAGGTTATGGGACACCTTTACCTTGTGTCTGGTTAAATCAAGGTGTTGGAAACTAAGAGTTTATTGATTGATTGATGGATTGTCATTGGCAAAGATGTAATGATTTCAAACTAGTGATAGATAAACTTATCGACAATTTGTAAGCTTACATTAAAAAAAAAAAAATTGTAATTTAAAATTTAGTGATAGATAAACTTACCGACAATTTGTAAGCTTACATGACATGAAACCACATTTAAAGCTTGAAATAAATATGCATTTTAAAAGAATAATGGCTAAATTCAGACTGGGTATGTCAGATAAAAATGTTCATAAACTTAGACACAGAATACAACATGCTCTTTATGTAATAAAGCAACAGAAGAAGTACATTTTGTCTTAACTCACTAAGACAGCCAGTTCTCTCCCTTGCTTTTCCCCATAGCCCATTTGTAATGGTCAGTAAAAAAAAAAAAAAAAAAAAAAAAAAAAAGATAATAAAAAAAATACAAAACCCATAGCAAGGAAATGAAATTTTCTGAACTTAATGAATAACATGCTGAGTTAGTACATATCAAAAGATTGAAGCTCTCACTACAATATTTAAGCTTTGACAAGCATGAAGAAAATACTCCAAATTTTGCACTCTGTGTTGGCTACTTTCTGCAACTGCAAACAAAGAGTTCGGAACACACGGAATTACCCAACAATGCTCTGCATTCAACCTTGGACAGGCTGACAAAGCTATGTTTAGCTGCACAAGTTATAGTATCATGCGGCCACCATGTGAAAAACCTGCAAACAGCAAATCCGCTATTGTGGACGGCCGCCCAAAACTGTTGCTTTATACTGAACCACTATAGTGAATGGCAGTCCTCTGAGAGTTAAGCTGTGCTGCCTTTAATGACGTTAGGCAAAAATATATCCCAGCAAAATATACCAACCAGCCTAATGCATTTAGACTCTTGATTCCTCCTAGGATGTAGTAATCCTGATCTCCCTTGAAATTTAGCTTTTTATTTACATAAAGCCTTTAAAATAAGAGGTATTATAATGTCTTAGATAGTAATGTAGAGGGTCCTACACGGGAATTATCTAAGTCGCCACTCTAATTCCCGTTCCGCCTAATTCGGTACCGGAAATCTTAGAGTCCTAGAATAATTCCTAATTTTTTCAGTAACCCTAAAGAAGAGTAGGGCTCAGCTACTTATGGGCCGGGGAGTGATAAAGGGGGGATAGAAAAGAGGATAGTAGAAAAATAGGGGAAAAGAAATACAGAAGAGGTAGGAAAGTAGGTGAAGTGAAATTAATTAACCTCAACTCACTCAGCAGCCACACTGAACACACTGAACGTGACGAATAACACCATTCATTCAATGCGACTCCAGACCGAGCAAATTGGGTTTACCACATATATTCCACAACACAACCTACAACACTACCAACATAACACAAAACACCAATGACTAACTGTACTACAAGTACAATTAAGAAAAAACAAAAGATATATTCTGTTCAGTTCCAAACACCTAGAATCAATGGCTCAGTCTAGTTTAGGCACACAGAAGGATGAGAGTGGGGATGGGATGATGGTGCGAGGAGAAGGTGACAGAAAAACAACGACGATGTTCCTGTAATAAAAGAACATACAATGTAAAAAACATCACCACAAAACAATCCATCACTGAGCTTGTTTACAACACTAAGCTCAATAACCAAAAGGTACTTTCACCCTATCCAGTTTGCCATTCTCGTGAGAATTAAGTATTCTCAAAACAATCTAACATCACCTCTAAAATTATTGCATAATTTTAGTAGCTAGTATTACACACGTTTCATTTACTTTAGGACAGATGATGGTCCATCCTATGAAACTGTGCAAGCATCCCAACATGTCTCATTTACTTTAGGACAGATGATGGTCCATCCTATGAAATTGTGCCAACATTATTAAAAAAGGACTCTTATTTATTTAAGATCAATGTCCCAAATGACATTCCAATGCCATTACACCTGTTTTAGAATTGCTGAATGATTTATTACAAATAAATCAGAATTCTTAGTAAATAAAATCATTTTGAAAATCAAGTAGGCCTTCACACCCATATATTTGTAGTGTAAAGCCACACTAGAATATTTCCAGCATTTTAATAATAGCTGAACAATATTCTACCACAAATTAAACATACAACAAAACCATGACTGTGTTAACATTTACATGCTTTGTTCAAAACAACCACTAGGTCTCACTGTTAATTCACAGGCTAAAAGCCTCTCAAATTAAATTAATGCCCCCACTGATATTTCAACTGTTTGAATTTCCTAAATGATATATCACAAACACGTCAGAATTCGTAGTGATAAAATCATTACAAAAATTAAGTAGTCCTTCACACCCATACATTTGTAGTGTAAAGTCATACTAGAATATTTCCAGCATTTTAATAGCTGGACAATATCCTACCAAAAAATAATCTTACAACAAAGACTATGACGGCGCCAAAATTCCCAGGCTTCCTTTGTTCGAAGCGATCACTTATGGTTCACTGTTAATTCACAGGTTGAAAGCCTGTGAAATTAAATCAAACATATAAATTTCATGAACCTTCCAAAACTGTTCTGAATTAAGCTGAAATTTGCTTAAACAGATAGTTTGATCAAAACAAAATTAACAAGATAAACCAACCTTAATGGGGAACATCTAGACTCAGCGAGAAGCGAGTCTCTGTCACGCGTCTTTCCCTCACTGGCCCCAAGCAGGAAGTGAGATTTAAAAAACAGAAGTATCCCGATAGGCATGTCTTTTTAAGGGGCCATCACTCAACTCTACGAGGGAGTTACTGAACCTTACGCTTAGTAACGCCAAACACAAAAATACGTTTTGTGAGGGGGGTTACAGTAATATTTTTTTCCCTTGTGGATTTGTTTGCATTTGTTTGTCACTGCAGTACTTCATCATGTATTACTATCATTATTCAGTGTATTGATCAGCAACGGAAGGAAGGATGGTGGCAGGATGGTTAAGACGTTCGCCTGCCAATATATAAACCGTGAGTTTCTGGGTTCGTACCTAACCTCGCCCTTTCTTCCCAGTTTGATGAAAAAATCGAACTGAATGTCAAAGTCATTTGGATGAGACTCGAAACAGAGGCCCCATGTGTGAATGCACGCAGAACATCTTGCGCTCGCGTTAAAATCCTGTTCCGCCTTTCAGAAGAGCAGGCCATCGTGTGCCGTTAGGAACGGATGACAAAATTATAACAAACCAGCATGCACACAGTTGTCGTGTTTAGACACCATCCCTGAGGAAAAATCGGGGAGTTGGAGTCCCAGAGTGGCTCGGGGCTGTAGGTATATGGCAACGTTCTGGTGACTCCTGCAACGGTACTGGAACCATTCGTATCGGTCATTGCCTTTCCAATGGATCATTCCAGTGCCGTGGAGATCTGTGCTATGTTACTATGTCACTACTGTGTCAGTAATATATCCACGTTTTGTCAAACCATCAACGATGTATGCATGTTTTCTTTTCTCTGACTTAAATTCTGCTGCATGGGTAACAGCTTGCCCTCCATGCATACATGCCCAGGCTTTGAGCTCTAAAGACTAGAGCGCTACTCCATAGTCTTTCAAGACTGATGGGTGCCTACTTTTTTTTTTATCAGCAACCCCCTTCATGTATGAGCCAATGGTAATAAATTCTTAGTTCAGTTCTGTCTCTGTGTGTGTGTGTGTGTGTGTCTGTCTCTCACTTTCACACACGCATGCACACACACACACACGCACACACACACACACACACACACACACACACACACACACACACACACACACCATTGTACTGAATTTCATTGTATAATGTGTTACATTGGGTTGTATTTATGATATTAAGGATTTCTTTGCGACTATATGCCCCTGGTAATTTTTTTTAAAAAGCTTTTTTAAAATTCCTTTTGTTGTTACAGATACGAACATGCATGACAAGCATTTTCAATAATAATAAAATGTTAACCATTCATAGTCGTGTGTATATGGTTGCACATTAATATTGTATATAATGGAAATAGATGACTTGCACATTCCATAATTCATGCCTCCATATTTATAAACATCCATACATGCATCCATAAATACAAACATACACACATACATACCTACATGCATGCATACAGACCGACAGACAGACAGACTGACAAACATACAGACATACATTCACACGGAGGCATTTTATATCGTGCACCATTTACATACCATGCCATACAAAGAATACGGCAAGAAACTTTTGTCATTTGCCTTTCCCCCTTGCCCCTGGGAATATTGACTGTGTGCAGTGTTATTTGGTGTTGGTCACTGTTACTTGGCAACCGATATCTCACTAGTGAAACTGTGTCACTTGGTGATGGATATATATCTGATGATACTGTGTTTCTTGGCGACCAATATCTCACCAGTGATAACTGTGTTACTTGGTGATGGATATATATCTGATGATACTGTGTTTCTTGGCGACCAATATCTCAGTAGTGATAACTGTGTTACTTGGTGACTGGTATCTCACTAGTGTTACTTGGTGACTGGTATCTCACTAGTGTTACTTGGTGACTGGTATCTCACTAGTGTTACTTGCTGACTGGTATCTCACTAGTGTTACTTGCTGACTGGTATCTCACTAGTGTTACTTGCTGACTGGTATCTCACTAGTGTTACTTGCTGACTGGTATCTCACTAGTGTTACTTGCTGACTGGTATCTCACTAGTGTTACTTGCTGACTGATGTGTGCAAATGATGACGCTGTGTGCAGATGGTGACCCCCATGATGACAGAAGCAGCAGAACAAGACTGGATCACACCCAGACAGGAAGGCGCTACAAAAGAGGGCTGAGCAGGTCATCATCATAGTTGAGTAGGTGGGGGGTAGGGAGGGGGGGAATAATATTAATTAATATTTTGATGGCTTTAGTTTTTACATTGAGGGGGGGGGGGGGGGGTTAAGATTTATGAAGCAGTATTTTAGATGGCTGTAGTTTCAGTGGCTAGTAAGTTTAACATGAGTGGTTTTCCGTCCCTACAGACTTTGAATCATTTTGAAAATCTAAATAACATGTGACAAACACCACCTTGAAAATCCTTGAAAGTCAAGGCTTGTCTATCAAAAGTACTCTCCTTAAGGCTTGTGGCAAACTAAAGTTAAATCTTTGTGCGGAAAATTAGATAAAGGTTTTAATGTGTGTGAGTGCGTGGGCAAAATGAACAAGGACTAGCAGATGAAAAAGTCTCCAAGGGAGGTAAATGTCAAATTGGTGCTGCGCAGTAAGTCTTGGAATCATATTGATCGCCAAAGTTGGATGGATTTTTGTCATTCAGAGATCATAACGACAAAGCAAGGCAAAAACTATGCAATGAATTCTGTATAACAGACGAAAGCAGTTCAGAGGCTCTATCGACAAAGTATCAACAGAAAAGAAGATTTTGTAGTGCATGCGATGGCAGCACATTAGCCTACAGGGAAAAGGGGTGGGAGGGAGTTGGCATGGCAAAGAAGTTTTATGCACCTAATGCTTGGGCCTAAATGAAATCACATGCTGATTTTGGTTTAAAACGACGTGATCAACGCAAATGAACGTGGTACTTTCTGTGTTCACATAGAGTATTAAAATTTTTGTCTCAAGTGCATCATTCTTTTGCTGACTTATATTAATCAGTAGATGGCGTATCCAACTTTATAAAGAGGTAGTTATAAATGTAGCAGGGTTTGTTTTTTTTTTACTGGGTAATTCTGATTTTTTTTTTTAATTCAAAATGTACAAACCAATTCCAGTATAAATATTCTAAACAGCATGACCATAAAAGATTGACAGTAACTCAGATGTTATGCCTAAAGATATTTCAGTTGAAATGATATCTCACTCACAACATGCATGCACGCACACACACACACACACACACAACACAACACACAACACAACACAACACAACACACACACACAGAGCAAATGCATTGCTTATTCAGAATACCATTTGACAGAGAGAGATACATATGTACTGCCTATTCTGTTTCAGTGGCAATCGGTGTTGAAGCATAGCATGGGTAGGCTGCAAATGTAATACTGCATAAATCACACCTTGAATTTATTCAAATTTTATACTAAGAAGTCTGTATGAACCCTATACATATTGATATGGTTTTTTTTTGGGGGGGGAGGGGCAGTGCTTAAGCGCATGCTCACAATCCCAGACATTTTGAAAGGCTTTCTTCTAGGGCTCACACAACAATGCTGCCAGCACTTTTTCCCCTTGACCGTAGATGTTTTTAGACAGTGAAAGGGATTTAGATATTGCTTTCATTTCTGGAGATAGTTTGTCTAGATTGTAAAAAAATGCTTCAGACTCCTAGTTTTTAGGAAAGTGAGGGTGGGGTGGGAGGGTGGGGAGGTGTGTGTGTGTTGGGGGAGGGGGTAACACCTCTCGCTAAAACTTATCCACTGTAATTATACCAGATTTTCAGTCAAAACAGGGGTAACTTACCTTCATTATTCATGTAGAAAGGCTTGCTTTGGGTATTCATTTACTGCTAAAGTTTACTTTCTTTGCTGTGAAGTATGATTTTAGGCAAAAACTAGGATTTACATGCTGGCTATGGTAAAAAAAAAAAAAAAAAAAAAGGAACATGTTCATCAGTATTGATTTTTTTTTGGGGGGGGGAAACCACCCCAGGTGTAATGAAGTAACAGTTTAGATGGGTTTAGTTTCAGTGCCTATTGTGTGTAGTGGAAGCAGTATTTTGGGTGGTTTTAGTATCAGTGGCTAGTATGTGGAATGATGTAGCATTTTGCATGGGGGGCTTTGATTTCAGTCTGTAGTTATCCTGCCTGATAATCGGGTATCTTTCCTTTATTTTTCATTATGTTGTCCCTGATTTTCACTCTGGTGTCCCTGATTTTCATTCTGGTGTCCCTGATTTTCATTCTGGTGTCCCTGAAATTGAAACCTGAGAGTAGGCATTCCTGCTTCCGCATAACCATTGCCCTCAACACCAACCTCTCTATCCCCTTCCCCCTTCAATAACAGCATCCAAAATAACCACCATTTACCTGTCTCCCCCCCTCCCCCTTCAATAACACCATCCAAAATAACCACCATTTACCTGTCCCCCTCCTCCATTCCATTCCAGAAAAAAATAGCCATCCAAACTAGCGCATGATCAAACTGTTTCAATATATATCGCTCTTCAGCTGTCAGTACTGAAGTTCAGTCATCCAAGAATTTTGCTGCATTTCTACAACCCCCCCCCCCCCCCCCCCCCCCCCCCTTTGTCCTGAAATTAAGCCCAACTAAGCTTCCTCCTCACATTGCTGAAAACATTTTACAAACCGTTAATCAACTACAACCAGTACAACTCCCCCCCCCCCCCCCCCCTCCTTTTTTTTCTTTTTTTTTTTTGTGGTGACTTAAAGCCATCTAAAATACTGCATCATAGGGAATAAGATGAATATCATAGGGAATATTGCTCTTTCCACTTGTGAATTAAAGGTCCACAATGACTCCAACAATCACCCACCCACCCCCTTTGCAGCAGCTTGAATAAAGACATCTTTAGTGTAGCCCACATTACAATCAGCCCTTTCCCCTCTCTCCCCAACTCTTGTTTATAATTTGGTTGGAAAATGTTCGTTTCCAAATTTGCTGCAGAGGGGGAGGGAGATTGTGCATGCCTGTGTTTCTGGCGTTTTTTATTTGTATGTGTGTTTATTTTATTGTTTTATCTTATTCTTTTATATCAAGGTTAATTGAATAAGCACTTGTGTGCTTTTTTTTTTACATCCAGTCCACATGTGTATGCAGTTTTTGTAAATCTGGTCATCTGTTCCCACTGGCACACAATAGCCTATTCTTACAAAAAGCAGAACAGGATTTAACGTGTGTGTGAGATGTTCTACGTGCATTCACACACGGGGCCTTAGTTTAAAGTCTCTTCCGATGGACTTGTAGGGAGAGTGGAGTCAGCACTGATGTTAACTCCAGGGTAAAAATCCCCTCAATTGGGAATCGAACCCGGGTTATCAAATTGCGAGTGCAATATTCTGACCACAAGGCTATCCGTCCCTCTGTGTGCGTGTGTGTGTTGATTCACTGACTTGCATTGGCTGAACAAAAACTACTTCATACAACAGTTCAGTCGTCAAACACAGCTGCACCCCTTGTCTTCTCACTTGCTGAAATTGCATCACACCCATCACTCCAACCAAAATGCAGCCGTCATAATACATACCTCCACATGTAAAGCCAACTAAAATGCAACTGTTGTGATAAACCTGCCACCATATGTGAAGCAAAGCCATCCAAATTACGACCACCATAAAAAACCACACCACATGTGGAATAAAAGCACTCAAAATATATCATAATAAATCCACCTCCACAGGCAAAATAAAGTAATCTAAAATACAACCATCTTGTCATAATAAAGCCCCTTTCCCTTCCACCTGTGAAACAAAGTCATCTAAAATAAAATGATCATAAAAAATCCACATGTAACATGCACACCTTCATGTGAATGAAGCCATTCAAAAGCACAACTTTTGTAATAAAACCCACACCAAGTGAAATAAACCCATCTAATATACAACTGTTATAACAGACCCCATAACCACAAATAAAATAAGGCCCACTTCCATCTAAAGTACAACTTGTAATAAACCCACTTATACATGAATAAAGATACCTCCCTCCCACCCTCTCTCTCTCTCTCTCTCTCTCTCTCTCTCTCTCTCTCTCTCTGGGCTACCATACCTGATGGGGTAGTCCACAGTATTTGATCTTCTGTTATGATTTTTCAGGTCTGTTCACTGGCCTCAGCCATTACTGTCTGACCACAGCAGCTCATTTCATGTACAGGCTGTATGCTAGGTATGTTTTGTGTTTCCTCAACCCACCAAATGCTCACATGACTTGTAGGGTCTTTAAGTTGATTTTATGCATGTGTACACGTATACATAAGGGAAATTGAGGCACTGGCAGGTCTGCATTTAAACTTGACCTGGGAGATTGAAAAAAATTATCAGATGGTGTTGAGATTCAAACCCACAACTTCATGGTTAGTTAAAGTCTGTCCCGAGCCTAAGGCTCGCTCATCAGGCCGGTGCTTATCCCGGTTTCTGTGGCGCTAAGCGACTGAGAGTCATAGACTCCCCCCTGGATAGGACGCCAGTCTATCGCAGGGTTAACCCCCCAACACAAGGTTGGTACCCCTTTTACACCTGGGTGGGGTGAGAAAATAGCCGTAAAGTGCCTTTTCCAAGGGCACAACGCCATAGCCGACAGCTGGGATCGAACCCGCAACCTTTAGATTACGAGTCCAACGCCCTAACCACTCGACTACTGCGGCGGCTACAACTTCATGGACCCAAGGAATAAAGTCGAACAGTCTTAACCACAAATTGCAACTCCTAATAAATCTGCCTTCATATTGAAAAAAGGGATCAAAGTACAACTGTGCCAGTAAACCCACCGCCATTTTTTAAAAAACAGCCCTTTAAAAGTACAACCATTGTAAACACTCTTCCACATGTAAAAATACAACCATGATAAACCCAGGTCAATATAAAGCTATCAGAAGTACACCTTGTAATAAATCCAGCTGCACAGGTGATGCAAAGCTTTCTCAAATTCAACTGCCCCAATTAAATCTGCCTCCACATGTGATATGGCCGTAAGAGATTTCCATCATTATGATTTCACTTTTGTCCATATCTGGATGAAAAATAAAGGCATCCAAAACGGTCCACCTGATATAAACCATTGTTAAAAACCTAACATGAAGTAAAGCCATGCCACTGAAAATAAACTCACCTAGGCATCAGTCCGTAAAACCCCTTAGCACATGTAAAATGAATCGTTTAAAAACGCCACCATGATGAGCCCATTATGTGTAAAGCAAAGCCATCCAGCATAGCCATCTAATAATGCAGTTGAAATTAAAAGCTACCAGTGAATTTAAGCCCTTTTTTCAATGTTTGGAGCTCCTATATTGGTGACTGGTTTCAATATGCAGCTGCCTTTTTTTTTTTTTTTTTTTATACTACCCATTATGAAGATTGCCACATTCCAACTTCAGGGACATGAAGCCATTCAAAATGCAACTATCATAATAAACTGATCTCCACCCTAGAAATGCCGTTTGAAATGTAACTATGGTAATAAACTACCTCAACCTAAGGAGTAAAGCCAATTTAAAAATGCAACCAAATACCTACATTGAACAAAGTAATTTCAAATGCAACAGTCAAACTGCCCCCACCACTTAATTAAAATGCAACTATTGTAATCAACTGGCTTCCACTTGTGAAATAAAGCCAGTTCAAATGCAACTATCTTGATAAACTTCACCAGTAAAATAAAACCAGTTAAAATGCAACCATTATGATGAACTCTACCTGTAAAATAAAACCATCTGAAATGGCTGCCATGATCAGTGTAAAGCAAGGCCAACATACAACAAACCAAGCTATCCAAAAGTGATAAAATATCAAAAACCACCTGTGAATTAAATCTTTAATTAACATTATGTTGGAGCTCCCGGGTTCATTCAATATGCAGCTGTTTTTTACCCACTTTTAAAATAGCTTTATTTGCTATTTATGGAAAATAAAGCCATTTAAAATAAAACTATGTTAATAAAGAGGCCTCCACTTGAGAAATGGTCATTTAAACTGCAACTATCTAATAAACAACTCCACCTGTGCAATAAAGCTATTTAAACTGCAACTATTGTCATGAACTCCACACCACCAGAGCGATAAAGCCATTTAAACTGCAACTATTGTAATAAACTTGACTCCACCTGCACATTAAAGCCATCTAAAATGCAACTGTATTAAACTGGCCTCTACCTGAGTAGTAAAGCCATTGTAATAAACTCATCCATCTGAGAAAGCCTATTTAAAATGCAACTATCATAATAAACTGGCCTCTGTGAAATGAAGCCATTTGAAATGCACCCATAATGAACGACCCGTAAAACACCATCGTGATAAACTCGTCTCAACCTTTTGCATAAAGCCAGTTAAAACAATCGTCATGGTAAACTCGTCTCCACCAGTGAGTTAAAGCCATTTAAAATTCAGGTATGGTAATAAATTTGCCTCCACCTGTGAAAGAGATATCTACTGTATACCGTCTTGATGAACCTAAATCGCATGTGAAATAACGCCATTTAAATTCAGTAGTACTACACAATATGAAAAAAACAATATTGAACCATTGTAGGCCTAATAAACCTACCTATAACGATGCAAAAATCGCCATAAAACTTGTTTTTAAAAAAAAAGTAATCCTAAACGACTGTCGTAATCAAATCACCACGTGTAAAAAAAAAAAAAATCCATCCAATATTAACTGTAATGATAATACACCACAGGTATATTAAAAGTGTCCAAAAATAAAAATTTCATAATAAACCCACCTCCACGTGTGGAAATGCACGTCACAGTAACACTTTAATGAAAGAAATGAAAATGCAACTCGTAATAATCATGCGAGTTGAACATATCTAAAGTAAACAATTCTTATAAATCTACCTAAACATTTAAAATAACCAAAGTACAAACTATTATGATAAACCCACCATAACAAGTGAAATAACAGTTCATTCGTATGAGACTAAACCGAGGCCCCGTGTGCGAACGCACGCAGAACATCTTGCGCACACGTTAAAACCTCGTTCCACATTTCGGAGGAGCAGGCCATTGTGTGCCGGTAGGAGTGGATGACAAAGTTATAAATACCAGCATGCATACAGGTGTCATGTGACACCATCCCTGAGCAAAAAAAATAATGGGTAGGCTCTGTACTTGTGGCGACGCGCTCTCCCCCGAAAGAACAGTCCGAACTTCACACAGAGAAGTCTGCTGTGACATAATGTGGTAAATAAAATAAAAAATGTGACCATCTAAAAAGGAAAAAAAAAACATTAAAAGCTTGCCTCGGCACATTTGTAAAACCGACAAAAACAACAGTTATAAAACCATCTCCACATGTAAAATAAAGCCATCTGAAACACAACTTGATAAAACGCCTACACAGGTTAAGTTATAAACCAACATCCACGTTTGAAACGAAGCCAATAGAAGTATACAAAAAAAAATAAACCAATTTCCACGCGTGAAATACAGCCACTGAATACACAGCCATTACAAGAAACCCCACAACTACAATCGTGCGAAATAAAACCATTCAATACGCAATCATCACATTTAACCCACAACTATACGTGAACTACTCATTCAATATACACCCATTATAATAAACCCACAACTATACGTGAACTACTCATTCAATATACACCCATTATAATAAACCCACAACTATAAGTGAACTACTCCTTCAATATACACCCATTATAATAAACCCACAACTATACGTGAACTACTCATTCAATATACACCCATTATAATAAACCCACAACTATACGTGAAATAGTCATTCAATATGCAGCCATTATAATAAACCCACAGCTATACTTCAAATAAACTCATTCAATATAAACCCACAACTATAAGTGAAATACTCATTCAATATACAGCCATTGTATCAAAGCCACAACTACATATTGAATATAACCAATGTACAGCCATCATAAAACTACATATGGAAAAACCATTCAACATAAAGTCATCAAAATAAATCAACAACTACACATGATTTGAAACCATTCAATATATAACCATCACAATAAACCTACAACTACATGTAGAATAAAACCATTCAATATACACCCCATCAACACAGGTGAAGTAAAGCCATCCATAATATTATTTATCTATACATTCTTTTATTTCGAAAATAAGCACGCATGTACCTCTTTACATCCAGTCCCTGTGTGTATGTAGTTTTATAAATGTTGTCATCCGTTGCCACCTGCACACAATGGCCTACTCTTCCAAAAAGCGGAACAGGTTTTAACGTCTGCTCAAGATGTTCTGAGTGCGTTCGCGCATGGGACCTTGGTTTATAGTCTCATCAGAAGGAGTTTTGGGGAGTGGAGTTGGCACTGATGTTATACTTTCTTTTCTCTTTCTTTCTTTCTTTCCTTTTTTTTTTTTTTAAGTGGAGTATTGCGTCAGCCTAAAAAATCTGTAATCCATCCTTAAAAAAAAAAAATCACGAGGCCTTAGCAATTCAATGATTAAAGAAAAATATCATGCTATTCATGTCGGTTTAACTTATGTAAAACGATTTTGCACCTGTCTTACTTTGTCGTAAATGTGCCTCTTTCTCAGAGAGAACGCCCCCCCCCCCCCCCCCCCCCCCCCACACACACACACCACACATACTTTATATATTCCCAAATTAAATAGAAACAAAAATACGCACTCACACAACTTTTTGATATCCACATGCATGGATACATACACACTCAAACAACAACAAAACCCCTAACAATAGCACTGCCCCCCGTCCCCCCCCCCCCCCCCCCCCCCCCCTCCAGAAAAAATCTGTCCACGCACCAAGAGAAGGAAAGAAAGAAAAAAGAAACGGAAGAGACATTTCCTCGATAATAGTCCCCTAGCAAATTTATGTCACAAGAAACAGTGCTTATTCCATGTTCCTCGAAATAAAAGAATAAATAAATAGATCTACAAAGCTGGGCCTATGCAAATAATAGTGTTGGTACCTCTCTTATGGCAGTGGACAGGAGTGACTTGGAGTTACAAAGATTTTATAAAAAAAAAAAAGAAAGAAAAGAACACAACTCTCTGACAATTTATCACAGCTATCACCCTCTCCATCTCCCCCCCCCCCCCCCCCCACCCCCCTCTTTTGGTTTTTGTTGTTGTTGTTTTTTATAAGCAGAGGGCAAGTTGGCATATCCAAACATACACAGCACGATGACACAAATGAAAATGATTGTGCTTATGCTATTATCCTCGATATAAAAGAATTAAAAAATAAAAATAAAAAATAAAAAACTTCACGAAGTGTACAATGTGGCGCGATACGGTCAAAGGGAAAGTATTCTACTTATTATAAAGTATCAAAACCAATGGTTGTTTCCCTTATACCATGTACCTCGCACCATTATTTCCATTGAAATAAAAAATAATAATAAATTTAAAAAACCAATACAGCCCTAAAGAAGTAATAATGATAACAATGATAATAACATTAATACTTCTACTACTACTACTACTACTACTACTACTACTACTACTACTACTACTACTACTACTACTACCACCACCAGAGACTACTACTACTACTACAGGAGGAAAAGTTGTGTAAACTTAAATCTTTTACCCTCAATGAAGATCATTTTGACTTTACTACTACTACTACTACTACTACTACTACTACTACTACTACTACTACTACTACTACTACTACTACTGCTGCTGCTGCTGCTGCTGCTGCTGCTGCTGCTGCTGCTGCTGCTGCGACGACGACGACGACGACGACGACGACGACGACGACGACTGCTGCTGCTGCTGCTGCTGCTGCTGCTGCTGCTGCTGCTGCTGCTGCTACTACTACTACTACTACTACTGCTGCTGCTGCTGCTGCTGCTGCTGCTGCTGCTGCTACTACTACTACTACTACTACTACTACTACTACTACTACTACTACTACTACTACGACTACTGCTGCTGCTGCTGCTGCTGCTACTACTACTACTACTACTACTACTACTACTACTACTACTACTACTACTACTACTACTACTACTACTACTACTACTACTACTACTTCTACTACTACTGAAGTTCTACTTCAAAGTGATGTTAAGGACTAGGAATATGTATGCATTAGTAAACCTGGGCTGGTTCTTTTAAATCATGAAAGGAATTGGAATGTGTCTATCAGAACAGACAGGAGTTCCAGCATAGTTTTTAAATTTTTATTTATTTATTCTTTTGTACCGATGATAATGGAATAAGCACTTGTGTGTTTTTTTTACATCCAGTCCCCGTGTGTATGCAGTTTTGTAAATCTTGTCATCTGTTTCCACCACCACACGATGGCTTACTCTTACAAAAAGCGGAACAGGAGTTATAGTCTCATCTGAAGGACTTTTGGGGAGAGTGGAGTCAGCACTGATGTTAACTCCAGGGGAAAAATCCCGTCGAACGGGAATCGAACTCGGGTCGTCAACTTGCGAGGGCAATGTTCTGACCACTAGGCTATCCCGTCCCCAGAAACTTTCTTATGAGCAGCAAGAGTTGTGTCAAAGCCTTTGGGGTTGGAAGTTCGCGGGGAGATGGTCGTTGGAGGGACCTTGTGGTGGTCGCCTTCTCAGGTGGGTGACTCACTCAGTCTGGCTCCGCGACTGAGCTAATACTGTCGTTAGTAGAGGGCTTAGTAGGTGGTGTCCTGCAATGTTAGATCAGAACAGGCACCACTGAACACCACCAAAGTGACTCAGCAGAAGTGCAGGGCCCCTCTAGTTGGTGGCCCCACTGCAGCTTAATATTGATGGGCTCCCTGTGGACAGCCCATCCCGGGGACGAAACACAACAAATCTGGGTATGGCTGTGGGGACGGGGACGTCACAGAAGACAGGCAGCAAAAAAGAAAAAAAAAGAGAATTGACTTTCAGATGCCATTTTCGACACTTAAAAAGACCATTCAACAAGTGTTGAGCTTTCTCCAGGTGATGGTCCACACAAACTGGAGAATAGGTCGTTAGACTGTTGCATCTATGTAAGGGGGAATAGGTCGTTAGACTGTTGCATCTATGTAAGGGGGAATAGATCGTTAGACTGTCGCATCTATGTAAGGGGGAATAGATCGTTAGACTGTCGCATCTATGTAAGGGGGAATAGATCGTTAGACTGTCGCATCTATGTAAGGGGGAATAGATCGTTAGACTGTTGCATCTACGTAAGGGGGAATAGGTCGTTAGACTGTTGCATCTATGTAAGGGGGAATAGATCGTTAGACTGTTGCATCTATGTAAGGGGGAATAGGTCGTTAGACTGTTGCATCTATGTAAGGGGGAATAGATCGTTAGACTGTTGCATCTATGTAAGGGGGAATAGATCGTTAGACTGTTGCATCTATGTAAGGGGGAATAGATCGTTAGACTGTTGCATCTATGTAAGGCTCTTGTGCTGTTCAGGCACAATAGTGATTGCCAGATTCGTGGATCAGTAAGACCCTCCTACCTTAAATCTCTTGACCCCATTTACCGTCTAAAACTATTTTTTCATTATTACATGAAATTTAAGAAAACAACAATCCTGCTTTTGACTGTTCTGCACCTCCATAGTTCCGGGCAAAGTTTGAGAAAGGGCTTCACCCAATCCTGCCTTCAGGAATTCAGACCCTCTCTGATCTCCAAACGTCAGATATTGATTTGGGCATTATCTGCCACTTCCGCTAGTTCCCCGAGAACCTTCCGTGGACGTTGAAAGCCCCAGTTTGGTTTGCTCTTGCTGCTGATAAGAAGAATACCACATGAAATTTCTGGGGACGGGATATAGCCTAGTGGTCAGAACATTGTGCTCGCAAATTAACGACCTGAGTTCGATTACCCGTTCGAGGGGGGTTTTCCCCTGGAGTTAACATCAGTGCTGACTCCAATCTCCCCAAAAGTTCGGATGAGACTTTAAACCGAGGCCCCTTGTGCGAACGCACGTAGAACATCTTGCCCACACGTTAAAAATCCTGTTCTGCTTTTCGTCAGAGAAGGCCAATGTGTGCTGGTGGGAACAGATGACAAGATTTACAAAACTGTATACACACGGGGACTGGATGTAAAAAAAATAATAAAGCACATAAATACTTATTCCATTATCGTTGGTATAAAAGAATAAATGATTTTGTTTTAAATTAAAACTATGCTGGAACTCTTGTCTGTTTTAATATACACATTCCAATTCCTTTCATGATTAAAACGAACCAGCCCAGGTTTACTAATGCATACATATTCCTAGCCCTAAACATCACAAGTAGGCTACTGTAACAGGATAAGGATTTATCTGAAGTAGAACTTCAGTAGTAGTAGGGCCAACTAGTAGTAGTATTAATAGTAGTAGTGGTGGTGGTGGTGGTGGTAGTAGTAGTAGAAGTACTCAGGGCCAGACCGAAGGGGGGGGGGGGGGGGGGCTGGGGGCCCCGAGGGACGGATAGCCTAGTGGTCAGAACATTGCGCTGGCAATTTGAAGACCCGGGTTCGAGTCCGGTCGAGGAAATTTTCTTCCTGGAGTTAACATCAGTGCTGACTCCACTCTCCCCAAAAGTCCTTCGGATGAGACTTTAAACCGAGGCCCCGTGTGCGAACGCACGCAGAACATCTTGCGCACACGTTAAATCCTGTTCCGCATTTTGAAAGAGTAGGCCATTGTGTGCCGGTGGGAACAGATGACAATATTTACAAAAACTGCATACACACGGGGACCGGATGAAAAAAAGCACATGATTGCTTATTCTGTTATCCTCGATATAAAAGAATAAAAGAAAGAAAAAAGAGCTCCCCAGGCCACCCCCCCCCCCCCCCCCCCCCCTTCGGTCTGGCCCTGAGTACTTCTACTACTACCACCACCACCACCACCACCACTACTACTATAAATACTACTACTAGTTGCCTACTACTACTGAAGTTCTGCCCCGAGCTCCCCCCCCCCCCCCCCCCCCCCCCGCTGAGCCAAGCATTTACCTCTGAGAATAAGCTTTTTTTTCAATATATTTTTTGTTCTTAATTGTATCAAATTATATGCAATGAGAGGCCAAAATTTCAGGTGAAAATTGCTAAAAATCGTTTTCGGCCGGGGGGCTTTGCCCCCTGGATCCCCACAACTACCCCACTAGGGTGAACCCCCAGACCCCTAACTTTCCCCCCCCCCCTGCCCCCCCCCCACCTACCACTAAAGTAACCCCCAACCCCTCAGCCCCCCCCCCCCCCCCCCTATCAAGTAAAGTAATAGTCACCCCTGGGAGTAGTAGTAGTAGTAGTAGTAGTAGTGGGAGTAGTAGTAGTAGTAGTAGTAGTAGTAGTAGTAGTATCATTGCTATCATTATTACTTGGGGGAAGGGGGGGGGGGGGGGGCTGTATTTATTTATTTATTTATTTTTACATTTCAATGGAAATGATGGTGTCAGATACATGATACAAGGGAAACAACCATTAGTTTTGATACTTTATAATAAGTAGAGTACTTTCCCTTTGACCGTATCGCGCTGCATTGTAGACGTCCTGAAGTTGTTGCCAACTTGCCTTCTGCATATAAAACAACAACAGCAAAAAGAGGGGAATGGGAAGATGGAGATCGCTGTGATAAAATTCTGTCAGAAAGTTGTGTTATATTTCTTTCTTTTTTTTTTTTTATCTTTGTAACTCCAAGTCGCTCCTGCGTACTGTCATAAGAGAGGGTACCAACAGTATAATTATTTGCATAGGCCCAGCTTTGTAGATCTATTTATTTATTCTTTTATTTCGAGGAAAATGGAATAAGCACTCGTGTACTTTTTTAACATCCAGTCCCCGTGTGTATGCAGTTTTGCAGTATCGCTAGTTTTTACTTTCTTTTATTTATTTTTTTTAATTCTTTGTTAAGGCCAGTACAGATTAAGTTTTAAGTTTTACAGGTTGAGATTTTTTTAAATTGATATTATATATATATAATATTATATATATATATATATATATATATATATATATATATATATATATATATATATATATATATATATATAAACCTTGAATAGTTCATAGATAAAAGTTTTGGGTTTTTTCTGTCTCTTGTGACATAAATTCGCTAGAGGACTATTATCGAGAAAATGTCTCTTCCGTTTCGGTTTTTTTTTTTTTCTTTTCTTGGTGTTTGGAGTTTTTTTCTGTTCTTTTTTTTTGGGGGGGGGGAGGGGACGGAGGGCAGTGCTATTGTTAGGGGTTTTGTTGTTGTTTGATTGTATAGGTACCCATGCATGTGGATATTATGCAGTTGTGTGAGTGTGTTTTTGTTTCTGTTTAATTCATTTGGGATGTATAAAGTATGGGGGGGGGGGGGGGGGGGGGGGGCACAGCGCACAAATCCAATATGACTCAGTCAAGAGTGCTAAATTTAGCATACTCCTTTCTTTTACCTTGTCCAAGTGTGGTTAGTTCCTGCTATAATTAGCACCAGCTGACCCCAGCTGGGCTGGGCTGGGCTGGATTAAATAGCAGCCGAGAGGAGCTGAAAGGGGGGGGGGGGGGGGGGGGGGGGGGCACTGACAGCTGTGGGTGAGGTTATCTCTGAGAAAGAGGCACATCTACGACAAAGTAAGACAGGTACAAAATTGTTTTCAAAATGATTGAGAAGTTGGTACCTGCACTTGTCTTTCCTCACTACTTTTTCCTCAATAGTACAAAATTATTTTACGCAAGTTAAACCGACATGAATATCATGATATTTTTTTTTAACCATTGAATTGCTAAGGCCTCAGTGATTTTTTTTTTTTTTAGGATGGATTTCAGATTTTCTAGGTTGACGTAATACTCCACTTTAAAAAAAAAAAAAAAAAAAAAGGAAAGAAAGAAAGAAAAAGAAAAAGAAAGTATAACATTAGTGCCAACTCCACTCCCCCAAAACTCCTTCTGATGAGACTATAAACCAAGGTCCATGTGCGAACCCACTTAGAACATCTTGAGCAGACGTTAAAACCTGTTTAGCTTTTTGGAAGAGTAGGCCATTGTGTGCAGGTGCCAACGGATGACAACATTTATAAAACTGCATACACACAGGGACCGGATGTAAAGAGGTACATGCGTGCTTATTCTTTTATTCTCGAAATAAAAGAATGTATAGATAAATAATATTATGGATGGCTTTACTTCACCTGTGGTAAAGGGGTGTATATTGAACGGTTTTTTATTCTGCATGTAGTTGTTATTTTTTATTTATTCTTTTATATCGAGGATAACAGAATAAGCAATCATGTGCATTTTTTCATCCGGTCCCCGTGTGTATGAAGTTTTTGTAAATATTGTCATCTGTTCCCACCGGCACACGATGGCCTACTCTTACGAAAAGCGGAACAGGATTGAACGTGTGCGCAAGATGTTCTGCCTGCATTCGCACACGGGGCCTCGGTTTAAAGTCTCATCCGAAGGACTTTTAGGGAGAGTGGAGTCAGCACTGATGTTAACTCCAGGAAGAAAATTTCCTCGACCGGACTCGAACCCGGGTCGTCAAATTGCCAGCGCAATGTTCTGACCACTAGGCTATCCGCGCGAGGTTTATTGTGATGGTTGTATATTGAATGGCGTCATATCACGTGTAGATGTAGATTTCTTTTGATGGCTTTATGTTGAATGGTTTTTCCATATGCAGTTTTATCATGATGCTTTGTTACAATGGCTGTATATTGAATGAGTTTATTTCACGTGTAGCTGTGGGTTTATTATAATGGTTGTATATTGAATGAGTATTTCACTTATAATTGTGGGTTTATTATGATGGCTTTATATTGAATGGGTTTATTTCACGTATAGTTGTGGTTTAAATGTGATGATCCTGTATTGAATGGTTTTATTTCGCATGATAATAGTTGTGGGGTTTCTTGTAATGGCCGTGTATTCAGTGGCTGTATTACACGCGTGGAAATTGGTTTATTATTTTGTATACTTCTATTGGCTTCGTTTCAAACGTAGATGTCGGTTTATGACTAACTTTACCTGTAGAGGTGCTTTATCAAGTTGTGTTTCAGATGGCTTAATTTACGTGTGGAGATGGTTTTATCATTGCGTTTCAGATGGCTTTATTTTACGTGTGGAGATGGTTTTATCATTGCGTTTCAGATGGCTTTATTTTAGTGTGGAGATAGTTTTATCATTGCGTTTCAGATGGCTTCATTTTACCTGTGGAGATGGTTTTATCATTGCGTTTCAGATGGCTTCATTTTACGTGTGGAGATGGTTTTACAACATTTTTTCTCGTCGGTTTCACTAACGTGGCGAGGCAGGCTTTTAATGACTTCTACATGTTAAGGTAGGTTTATAACATTGGTTTACCTTGGACATGCGTAATTCACACTTTATTACGAGTTACTTTTTCATTTCTCTTTCATGGAAGTGAATGTTACTGTGACGTGCACTTTCACACGTGGAGGTGGGTTTATTATGAAATCTTTATTTTTTGGATACTTTTAATAAACAGGTCGTGTAATATCATTCTAGTTCATTTAGGATGTGTTTTTTGTCTTTACTACTCGTGGTGATTTTGTTACGACAGCGGGTTACTTTCTTTTTTTACAAGTTTCAAGGCGATTTTCGCATCATTATAGGTAGGTTTATTACAATGGTTCATTATTTTGTTTTACACATTGTATAGTGCTATTGAATTCAAATTACATGCAAGTTGGGTTCATCAAGATGGTATATATTAGATATCCGAATTTCACAGGTGGAGGCAAGTTTATAACCATCACCAAATTTTAACTGGCTTTAAACAACAGGTGAAGACGAGTATACCATGATGGTTGCGTTTTAACTGGCTTTATTTCATGGGTAGTTAGTTTATTATGGCTACATTTCAAATGGCTTCATTTCACAAAGGGAGACCAGTTTATTAGGATAGTTGCATTTCGAATAGCTTTCTCAGGTGAATGCAAGTTTATTACAATGGCTTTAGTCCTCAGGTAAAGGCCAGTTTAATACATAGTACTTTATTGTTCATGTGGAGGCATTTTTATTATGATGTTTGCATTTTTAATTGGCTTTACTTCTCAGGTTGAGGTAGTTTATTAGTTACATTTCAAATGGCAATCATTTCTGGGGTGGAGGACACCATCTGATAACTTTTTCAATCTCCCAGGTCAAGTTCAAATGCCGACCTGCCAGTGCCTTAATTTCCCTTATGCATACATGTACACATGCATAAAATCAACTAAAAGACCCACACATTTGGTGGGTTGAGGAAACACAAACATACCCAGCATGCAACCTGTCCAATGAAATGAGCTGCTCTGGTCAGACTTCTGGCCGAGGCCAGTGAACAGACCTGAAAAGTCATAACATTAGATCAAATACTGTGGACTACCCCATCAGGTATGGTAGCCCAGAGAGAGAGAGAGAGAGAGAGAGAACACTGAACACTGAACACTGAAATGGTTTAATGGTACTTTGGCCTTGGACCACAATACACCAGGTGGGGAGGTGGGGGGGGGTGTGTAATGCAAAATGAAAGCATGAATAAATTTCACACATACTATGGTAGTGAACAAAAAGCAAGTATGGGTATATTTCATACATACTACACCATACACAAATCACTTCCTACATACTATAGCAATGAAAAATGCAAGCGTTGTAAAATTTCACACAAATTGCCCCAATGGAAAATCAAAATTTGGAATGATTTCACCCTTACTATAGCCATAGAAAATTGAACCATGGATAATTTCCATGACTGCCATAATAGTGAAAATGAGAGTATGGATACATTTCACACATACTGTAGTAATGGAAAATGAAAGCATGTATAAATTTCACACTATAGCAATGCAAAATGAAAGAATTGATAAGTTTCACACATACAATAGCAACACACACACCCACCACACACAAAAAATGGAAGCATGAATAACTTTCAAACAAACTATAGCCATGAAAAATGAAAGCATGGAGAAAATTTCCCACGTTCTATAGCAATGCAAAATGTAAGCATGAATAAATTTCACACATAGTATACTAAAGCAATGAATAGGCTTAATGAAAACCTATTTAGGGTATATTGCATCATCAATAACAGTTGTACTTCCTTTCCAAACAATGTTGCGAGTACATAATTTCAAAGCAATAACAAGAATATACACACACAGTCCACACACACGCACGCACGCACACATGCGCACACACACACACACACACGCACGCACGCACACACACACACACACACACTCTTTCTCTCGTCCGAGCACACACACACACACACACACACCCACACACACACACACACACACACGCACGAGCTCTCTCTCTCGCACACACACACGCACACACACACACGCACACACACACACACGCACCACACACACACACGCATGCACGCACGCACGCACGCGCGCGCGCGCGCACACACACACACACACACACACACACACACACACACACACACACACGCGAGCAAAATCCTGAACAAATGTGTTGTGTCATGATAAACAGAATGTTACAATTTGAAATTTTTATCAGTTTACATGATTCACCAAATGTCAATGCACCAGTTTCAGCTGCCTATCATTGTAAGCCCAGCATCATCTTTCTTCTGTTGATTGCATGAAAAACAAACCTAGATACATTATGTCTGTGATTTTTATTTGATGATTTTAGTAGAACATGAAGAGATAGTCCTAACGATTCCGTAAGAAATTTGTCTCGAAGGTCTGTGTAAAGGTTGCAATCATACAAGAGATGATGTTCATTTTCAATTTGATTATCACAAAACTGACAATGTCTATCCTGTACAGATTCACTATATCTATGTATGTTATCATTGATGGGGAGTGCACCAACTCTTAGTTGGGTAACAGCCACACGAAAACAGTAAATGTCCATGTCGTTTATATATTTTTCTCTTTCAAAAACTGTTTTAAATGAACTGTACATTTGATATCTTTCTCGTTCCCTGATTGTTCCATTCCATTCCTGAATAAACCAGTCCACAAGTCTTTGTTTAAAAACTCTCAAAAACATTTTAGCATTTCCCACTCCTTGTAACAACCAGACAATACCAAAACCAGTCTCACACAGAATCTCTCTCACATTTGTAACCCAACAACTTTTGCCACATCTGTCTAATTCTAATAACATGATATATGCTCTGTGGGGTAACCTTTCATTATCCATTTCAACTAATTTTAGCCAATACCTTATACAAGCAACATACGAATTAATGTACAATGGGAATCTCCCAAGGTCTCCATACACCATTTTGTTAGGCGTCCTCGTTGGAACACCTAAAAATCTTTTACAAGCTATTAAATGTACTTTTTCAATATGTTCTAGTCTATTTATTCCCCATACCTCAGATGCATATAACAAAATTGGTTGAATTTTTATGTCAAAAATTTTAAAGAATACACTTGAGGTCATTTCTTTGTATTTGTTGAACACTTTATGTAATTGCATAACTGCTTTCTTTCCTTTTATTGCTAGATGATCTATACCCCTTTTTGCACTAATCTTAGTGGTGAAATTAAACCCTAAATAACAATAACTATTCACTACTTCTAATCTCATTCCATCATAAAACCATTTTTCATGTCGTCCCAGAAACCCTCCTTTTCTAAATACCATTATCTTTGTCTTATCCTTATTGACATATAATTGCATTTTTTTACAACACATGTGCAAAATATTTAGTTGGTTTTGGAGACCTCTGGGAGTGGTTGACAGCAGAGCTACATCATCTGCAAACAACATAATAAGCAAATCCGCAATACCAGGCAGCATTTGGACACCATGTTTACCACTTTCCTCAACGTCATCAGCTAACTGATTAATAAAAAATGAAAATAACGTTGGGCTCAAAACACAACCCTGTCTTACTCCAGTTGGGCATTTAAACAGTTCAGTCAACTGAGATTTTGAACGTACACATGACAAAAGCGAGTTATACATTGCAGAGAGAGAAGCAAGGAATTTTCCTTTAACACCTTGATTAATCAAGCACTCTAGGAGTTTATTATGGCACACAGAGTCAAAAGCCTTTCTAAAGTCTACAAAGGCTACATACAGCTTCCTACCTTTTTTACTCAAACATTTCTGGACTGAGGCATATAAAGTAAAAATGTGATCAACTGTAGAATGTCTTTTCCGAAATCCGGCTTGCTTATCTGAAATCAAGTTATTATTTTCTAACCAGGTATATAGTCTAGTATTTAATATAGAAGTATAACACTTAGAAATTATACTTAATAAAGATACACCTCTGTAGTTATCAACATTATCTGGATCCCCCTTTTTGTATATTGGAATTATTATAGCTTTAGACCACTGAACAGGATAGATTCCTTGGTCAAAGATATTATTAAATAATTTTGTTAGAAATTTATAAACAACATTTCCACCAGCTTTCAGCATTTCAGCAGAGATACTGTCTATACCACATGCTTTTCCTATCTTAAGTTTAGAAATAGCTCGAATAACTTCACCCTCACTAATAGTTTGGTTTAGATCATGATCTAGGTCTTCTAAAAGATCATTTTCAACACTGATTTCCTCTGCTTGGGTTTGATTACTGTTTTGATATAAAGATTTAAAGTGGTTAAACCAGTCATCCAGACTAATGTTATTATCGACTTTTTGTTTGCCACCACATCCCATGTTTCTCAAAAGTTTCCAAAACTGTTGTGACTCATTCATTTCTTTCACTAAGTTATCTGTTTGTAATTTCCTAAACATTCGTTTTTTCATCTTTAATAGATATCTATACCTTTTCCTTGCTTCTACGTAAACTATTCTATCCTCTTCTTCACGAGATTTTCTAAAAATGTTAAGCTTTTTCCGACATTCTTTCTTTAAGTTACAACATTCCTCATCAAACCATACTGATTTTCTTTTTTTCTTAGCCGAGAGTACCTTAAACATGCATTGACTAGAGACTTTCAGACACTCCACAAAAACATCCAAAGCACTATCTACATTAGTATCTAAAGTTAAACTTGCTTCAATTAGTCTATTTTTGATTATGCTGCTTTGCAACATCTCAGAAAATTCGCTTTCCTTTTCTTCTTTCCAAATAAATTTCTCCTGTGTGATATCTATATTTAAATTTGGTATCCCTGAATCATTTACATTATGTTTATGTTCTATTTGTAAGACCACTGGTAGGTGGTCAGACTCTGTTAAACTTTCAACAACAAGTGATGTACAATTCACAGATAACAATCACAAGAAACTATAAAGTAATCTACTGTACTTGCACCAGACGATGCGATAAAAGTACAGCTGTCATCGAATCTTCGTTCATTTAGACCATTTAAAATGGTACATTCAAATATATTGCACAAGTCAATCAATTGTGCACCAAAATTATTCATTTGACTATCTTGAGACTTTCTTGAAAAGTGGTCATTTTTTACAGTTATTTCATCAAAATCAGTAACATCCCCAAAGAAACACATATTTTCAGAAGCAGTTCTTGCATTCATATCACCATTCAACAAAATATAAAAATCATCATACACTTCATTCAGATCCATGAGACATTGTTCTATCCTTTCAATGCCATAAGCACCCTCCAGTGATTTCCAGTAAGGAGAGTCACTGGGGGGTACGTAAGAACTAATAAACATAATATCTTTGTCTGTACATAATAAATCTTTATTCATTTTCAAAACTACTGTATTTTCAATATCCAATGGAATTCGCTGCACAGAATCTGCAAATGATTTTTTAACCATTACTATGACCCCTCCAGAGAACCTTCCCTGCCGAGAGAGTTTCTTTGCCTTTGCTGTGAATGTGATGTAGTCTGAAAACAAAGGTGAATCAAAATCATCTCTAACAAAAGTTTCTGTCAAACAAAGAAAATCATGGGAAAGAAGATATTCAACAAAATGTGCATTATCCAATTTTTGTAACAATCCATTAACATTATAATTAAGAAATTTTATTTGTGACCTATTTACACTATGTACAGCCTGTTTTGCATGATTTAATGACATGGATGTCACTGACTGACCATTAATGCATGTTACGTTATTCTCCTTATATGTTCCATGTGTTTGTTTTGGTGCTGTGGCCTGGCCGAATTCCTATCTGTGTGTACATGTCTGCACATCACCCTGAGATTTTGGACACATGCATTTATTAGTGACTTTGTTTTGCTCCCCTGGCATAGCTTTGTTGAAAGAATCTATGATACTACTCTGACTGTGGGATCTCTGGGGCTGTCTACCACCAGTCAGGCTACCACGTCTTGTACAAGGGGCAGTACTTCTTGGGCGCAGGTCTCTTGTTGTGCACCTGTTCTGTTTTTGTCCAGTCACTGTTTGTCCTGTCTTGCCTCCCGTCTTTCTGCTGTTCTGCTTGTCTGTTTGTCTTATGTTTGTCACATTCTGTCCTGTCATGTCTTCTGTCGCTGAGTCATCAGTCTTGTTCTGTTCTGCATTACTTGAAATTGTTTTGCACAGTTCTGTATGTTTATGTGTTTCATCAGGTTTGTCTGTTTCACTTATTTCCTCCCTAGTCGTTTGATTTTCATCATCAAAGTCAATGTTCTCCCATCTCATTTCATTTGTGTCACCTGAAACAGTCATCATGTTGTCATCTGTCATGTCACTTTCTTGTATTAAACTGGTGAAATTGTCTTTGCTATCTGTCACCACACCTTGGTCTAGTTCATTTTCATCATTTCCAGCTTGTTTTGCAGAGTCCAACTGTAGATCAGTTTCCCTCGTCTGGGTGGGATTCAGCTCATGATCACTTTGATCTGTATCAACAAGATCATTTTCCCCATAGGATGGCACTTGCTGCTTCTCAGTCACCTTCCTATCACTGGCAAGACTGGAGATCTTTGTGGTCCCTTCAGAGATGGAATGTTTTGCAGAGTTTGTTTTGTTGGAGCTTCCCTTCATCCAGATGATCCTCTTGTCCGCTGATCCTCTTGTCTGCCTCTTGTCTGCTGCCGCTCTGTATCTTGTTGGTGCTGGCCGTTTCGTGACTTCACTGTAGGAGCGTGCACCTGGAACTACTGGAACAAAAGAATGTCTGCCTCTGTTTTGTCTGTCTCCTTCTCTGTGATGGAATTTTCTCTGGTTTCCATAACTTCTGTTCTCTCTGCTTCGTAATTGGCTGGCATCAGAGTGATAGCCAGAGAGTTCTTCCTCGTCTTCAGAATCTTGTCCTGCTTGATCATAAGGATACTGTGGTGCATTCAAAGTATTCCATGGACTTGTCTGTGCTTGTTTACCGTATTGCCGTGTAGAAAAAGTTCTGTTTCGTCCACTTGGCTGGCTTTGGTTTCCCTGACTATAGTCATTTCCAGAGACTTGTGTTTTGGTACGAAAACCTTCTGTGATCTTGCTGTTCCTGCTTGTATTTGCTGGAGGCAGATGAGGCCAGTTTTCGTCACTTCTTCTTAATCTTGGGGAAGTGTACCGCCATTGCCTGTTGTCCATGGGTAGAGCATCTTGCTGTTTCTCTCTCACTTGTAATTTGCCATTATATATATATGCAATTTTGCCTTGGTTTCTATAGAAGTCTACCATTTCTCTCTGTCGTGCGGTAAGGTCTGATGCCACTCGTACTCCACTTTGTCGTAAGCTGTCCCTGAGATCTTTATCACCGAGAACTGCCATTTTGTCCGTCCATCTCTGTAGTTGGACCAGGATGGGTCGAGGATCCCTGCTGTAATGTCGCAGCTTTCCAATGCGAAAGGCTCTGACAATATCCTGGGGTTGCCAACTTGCAGAATGAGAGTGATCATTCAAAAGATCAACTATTGTTTGCGTGGTTGTGTATTCATCTTCCCACTCACTCTCTTGTACATTCATGAACTTGATATTACATGCTTTCATGCCTTGCTCCAGTGTTTCAACTTTTCTTTCTAACTGCTCAATTCTCTCAAATAAACTGCCATTGTCCTCTCGGAGTTCTTTGATCTCTTCTAAGTTGGAGACAGCCATTTCCTTCACTTTTACTACTTCAGAGCAAAACCGTCCTATACTACTCTCTAGGGAACTGAATCTTTCGTTCATTTCAGTTTTTATCCCAGTTGAATGTAGAGCAAAGCCTTGCTGCATCTGAGCTAATCGCCAGTCAATTAATTGAAATATATTGGCTTCAGGTGGGTATGGAGCACTTTCAGACATTTTTCAAGCGCCTGTGGTAGAGCAGGTTTGTTTACATTCACTGGGAGTGCTCATGTGGGGAAAAAAAAAAAAAAAAAAAAAAAAAAAAAAAAAAAAATTCAGCAAGGGCGTACTGATGATAACTTGCACGTGAAAATCACTGACATTTCTGGCCTCATACAAAACAGAAGTTGTGGAACGTGAGCTCAAGGAACATTCATGGCAGATTCAAAATTGTTATTTATTTCATATACTTGATAAAAATTGTCCATTATGCCACAACCACTGACCTTTTTAGTTCTTTCTTCTCACCTTTCTGTACTCTAACACCTCATACGCCACCTTGCCAAAAAACTTTTAAGTACACGGTTTCATTCAGCGAAATTTCGTAAACAACACAGAGCGTTGATTCACACACCCTTCCCTTTGAAGGAGAGAGAGAGAGACCGAGAGAGAGAGAGGGGGGGGGGGGGGGGGCGGGAGGGAGGTATCTTTATTCTTAGTATTAAGGTGGGTTTATTACATGTTGTACTTTAGATGAAAGTGGGTTTTATTTTATTTGTGGTTTTGAGGTCAGTTACAACAGTTCTACATTAGATGGGGAGTTGTGCTTTGAATGGATTAATTCACACGTGAAGGTGTGAATTTAACATGTGGATTTATTATGATCCTTGTATTTTAGATGGCTTTATTTCACAGGTGGAAGGGAATGGGGCTTTATCATGATGGGATAGTTTATTTTATATGACTATTTTACCTGTGGACAGTAGAGGTGGGTTTATTATGATGTATTTTGAATGCCTTTATTCCACATGTGGTGTGGGTTTTTTATGGCGGTCGTAATTTGGATGGCTTTGCTTCACATGTGGCGACAGGTTTATCAAGACAGTTGCATTTTAGTTGGCTTTACATGTAGAGGTATGAGTATTATGACGGTTGTATTTTAGTTGGCTTTACATGTAGAGGTACATGTATTATGATGATTGCATTTTGGTTGGCTTTACCTGTAGAGGTACGTGTATTATGACAGTTGAATTTTGGTTGTAGTGATGGGTGTGATACAATGTCAGCAAGTGAGAAGACAAGGGGTGCAGCTGTGACAACTGAACTGTTGTATGAAGTAGTTTTTGTTCAGCCAGTGAATGCGCGCCACACACACACTCTCCTCACAAACACACAAATAAAAAACGCCCGAAACACAGGCATGCACAACCCACCCCCTCCCCCTCTGCATTTTCCAACCAATTTTTAAACAAGAGTTGGGGAGAGAGGGGCAAGGGCTGATTGTAATGGGGGCTACACTAAAGATGTCTTTATTCAAGCTGCTGCAAAGGGGGTGGGTGGGTGATTGTTGTAGTCATTGTGGGATCTTTACTTCACAAGTGGAAAGAGCAATATATCCTATGATATTCATCTTATTCATCCAAGATGCAGTATTTTAGATGGCTCTAAGTCACCACAGAAAAAAAAAAAAAACAAGGGGGGGGGGGGGGGGAGAGTTGCACTGGCTGTAGGGGGGGGGGGGAGAGAGTTGCACTGGCTGTAGTTAACAGTTTGTAAGAATGTTTTCAGCAATGTGAAGAGGAAGCTTACTTGGGTTTAATTTCAGGACAAGGGGGGGAGGGGGGGGGGGGCGATTGTAGAAATGCAGCAGAATTCTTGGATGGCTGAACTTCAGTACTGACAGCTTAAAAGCGATATTTTCAAACAGTTTGATCATGTGCCAGTTTGGGTGACTACTTTTTCTGGAATGGAGGAGGGAGAGAGGTAAATGGTGGTTATTTTGGATGGTGTTATTGAAGGGGGAGGGGGTAGAGAGGTAAATGGTGGTTATTTTGGATGGTGTTATTAAAGGGGGAGGGGGAGGAGAGGTTGATGTTGAGGGCAATGGTTATATGCAGTCGCAGGAATGCCTACTCTCAAGTTTCACTTTCAGGGACAAAGCCACTCAAAATCAGGGACACCAGAATGAAAATCAGGGACACCAGAATGAAAATCAGGGACAACATAATGAAAATCAGGGACAACATAATGAAAAATAAAGTAGAAAGAAAGATACCCGATAATCAGGCAGGATAATTACAGACTGAAATCAAAGCCCCCCCCAGGCAAAATGCTACTTCATTCCACATACTAGCCACTGATACTAAAACCACCCAAAATACTGTTTCCACTACACACAATAGGCACTGAAACTAAACCCATTTAAACTGTTACTTCATTACACCTGGGGTGATTTAATGAAATAAATTTCAATACTTATGAATATGTTCTTTTTTTTTCTACCATAGCATGTAAATCTCAATATTTGCCTAAAATCATACTTCATAGCAAAGCGAGCTAACTTTAGCAGTAAGTAAATACCCAAAGCATGCCTTTCTACATGAATAATGAAGGTAAATTACCCTGTTTTGACCAAAAATCAGGTATATTACCCTGGACGAGTTCTAGGAAGAGGTGTTAACCCCCCCCCCCTCCCCCACACACACACACACACACACCCACCGACCCACCCCACCCTCACTTTCCTAAAAAACTAGGAGTCTGAAGCATTTTCTTACAATCTAGACAAACTATCTCCAGAAATGAAAGCAATATCTAAAACCCTTTCACTGTCTAAAAACACCTACGGTCAAGGGGAAAAAAGTGCTGGCAGCATTGCTGTGTGAGCCCTAGAAGAAAGCTTTTCAAAATGTCTGGGATTGTGAGCATGTGCTTGAGTACTCCACACCACCCCAAAAAAAAGAAAACCCACAAAAAAACCCATATCAACATGTACAGGGTTCATACATACCCCTTAGTATAAAATTTGAAGAAATTCAAGATGTGATTTATGCAGTATTACACATTCGCAGCCTACCCATGCTATGCTTCATCACCGATTGCCACCGAAAACAGATTAGGCAGTACATATGCATCTCTCTCTCTCAAATGGTATTCTGAATAAGCAATGCATTTGCTGTGTGTTGTGTTGTGTTGTGTTGTGTTGTGTTGTGTTGTGTTGTGGTGTGGTGTGGTGTGGTGTGGTGTGGTGTGTGGTGTGTGTGTGTGTGTGTGCACGCACGCGTTGTGAGATAAGAGATTATTTCACTGAAATACTTTTAGGCATCACATCTGTGTTACTGTCAAACTGTTATAGTCATGCTATATAGAATTTTTATACAGGAGTTGGTTTGTATGTTTCAAGTAAAAAAAAAAAAAAAAAAAAAAAAATTACCTAGTAAAAAAAAACTGTTAAGTTCATAACTACCTCTTAATAAAGCTGGATACCGTTATCTACTGATAATTAGTCAGCACAAGAATGCTGCACAAAATATTTTATGGGAAAACGGAAAGTAGAATGTTCACTTGTCTTTATCATGTTGTTTCAAACCAAAATCAGCATGCAGATTTCATTCAGGCCCAAGCATTTGGTATGTGTTAGGCCTAAGCATTAAGTACATGAACTCTTTGCCGCACCAACCCCCTCCAACCCCCTTTTCCCTCCAACCCAATGTGAATGTGATGCTTCACGTGCACTACAAAAACTTGTTTTTGTCTGTTGCTACTTTGTTGGTAAGAGCCTCTGAACTCTTCTTTCATCTGTTACGCAGAATTCAATACATAGTTTTTGCCTTGCTTTGTCGTTATGATCTCTGAGTGACAAAAATCCATCCAACTTTGGCGATCAACATGATTCCACGACTTACAGCGCATGCACAAAATTGATATTTACCTCCCTTGGAGACTTTTTCGTCTGCTAGTCCTTGTTCATTTTGTCCACGCACTCACACACATTAAAACCTGTTTCTATTTTTCCGCACAAAGATTTACCTTTAGTTTGCCACAAGCCTTAAGGAGAGTACTTTCGACAGACAAGCCTTGACTTTCAAGGATTTTCAAGGTGGTGTTTGTCACATGTTATTTAGCTTATTTTCAAAAGGATTCAAAGTCTATAGGGAAGGAAAACCACTCATGTTAAACTTACTAGCCACTGAAACTACAGCCATCTAAAATGCTGCTTCATAAATCTTACCCCCCCCCCCCCCCCCAAATGTAAAAACTAAAGCCATCAAAATATTAATTCATATCATTCCCCCCCCTCCCTACCCCCCACCTACTCAACTATGATGATGACCTGCTCAGCCCTCTTTTGTAGTGCCTTCCTGTCTGGGTGTGATCCAGTCTTGTTCTGCTGCTTCTGTCATCATGGGGGTCACCATCTGCACACAGCGTCATCATTTGCACACATCAGTCACCAAGTAACACTACTGAGATATTGGTCACCAAGTAACACAGTAACACTAGTGAGATACCAGTCACCAAGTAACACAGTATCATCAGATATATATCCATCACCAAGTAACACAGTATCACTGGTGAGATACCAGTCACCAAGTAACACAGTAACACTAGCGAGATACCAGTCACCAAGTAACACAGTAACACTAGCGAGATACCAGTCACCAAGTAACACAGTAACACTAGTGAGATACCAGTCACCAAGTAACACAGTAACACTAGCGAGATACCAGTCACCAAGTAACACAGTTATCACTACTGAGATATTGGTCGCCAAGAAACACAGTATCATCAGATATATATCCATCACCAAGTAACACAGTATCACTAGTGAGATATTGGTTGCCAAGTAACACAGTGACCAACACCAGTCACCAAATAACACTGCACACAGTCAATATTACCAGGGGAAAGGGGGAAAGGCAAATGACAAAAAAGTTTCTTGCGGTATTCTTTGTATGGCATGGTATGTAAATGGTGCACGATATAAAATGCCTATGTGTGAATGTATGTCTGTATGTTTGTCTGTCTTTTGGTCAGTCTGTCTGTATGCATGTAGTACGTATATGTGTATGTTTGTATTTATGGATGCATGTTTGGATGTTTATAAATATGGTGGCATGAATTATTGCATGTGCGAGTCGTCTTTTTACATTTTGCACAACATTAATATGCAACCATGTGTATACGACTGCAAATGGTTAACATTTTATTATTATTGAAAATGCTTGTCATGCATGTTCGTATCTGTAACAACAAAATGAATTTTTAAAAAAGCTTTTTTAAAAAAAAATTACCAGGGGCATAAAGACGCAAAGAAATCCTTAATATCATAAATACAACCCGATGTAACACATTATACAATGAAATTCAGTACAATGGTGTGTGTGTGTGTGTGTGTGTGTGTGTGTGTGTGTGTGTGTGTGTGTGTGTGTGTGTGTGTGTGTGTGTATGCGTGTGTGCGTGCATACGTGTGTGAAAGTGAGAGACAGACAGACAGACAGACAGACACACACACACACACACACACACACACACACAGACAAAGAGAATTGAACTCTAAAAGAATTTATTACCATTGGCCCATACATGAAGGGGATTGCTGATAAAAAAAAAAGTAGGAACCCATCAGTCTTGAAAGACTATGGAGTTGCGCTCTAGTCTTTAGAGCTCAAAGCCTGGGCATGTATGCATGGAGGGCAAGCTGTTACCCATGCAGCAGAATTTAAGTCAGAGAAAAGAAAACATGCATACATCGTTGACGGTTTGACAAAACGTGGATATATTACTGACACAGTAGTGACATAGTAACATAGCACAGATCTCCACGGCACTGGAATGATCCATTGGAAAGGCAATGACCGATACGAATGGTTCCAGTACCGTCGTAGGAGTCACCAGAACGTTGCCATATACCTACAGCCCCAAGCCACTCTGGGACTCCAACTCCCCGATTTTTCCTCAGGGATGGTGTCTAAACACGACACCTGTGTGCATGCTGGTTTGTTATAATTTTGTCATCGACACCTGTGTGCATGCTGGTTTGTTATAATTTTGTCATCCATTCCTAACGGCACACGATGGCCTGCTCTTCCGAAAGGCAGAACGGGATTTTAACATGTGCGCAAGATGTTCTGCGTGCATTCACACACGGGGCCTCGGTTTCAAGTCTCATCCGAATGACTTTGACATTCAGTTCGATTTTTTCATCAAACTGGGAAGAAAGGGCGAGGTTGGGTACGAACCCAGAAACTCACGGTTTACATATTGGCAGGCGAACGTCTTAACCATCCTGCCACCATCCTTCCTTCTGTTGCTGATCAATACACTGAATAATGATAGTAATACATGATGAAGTACTGCAGTGACAAACAAATGCAAACAAATCCACAAGGGAAAAAAAATTACTATTTAAGACATTATAATACCTCTTATTTTAAAGGCTTTATGTAAATAAAAAGCTAAATTTCAAGCGATATCGGGATTACTACATCCTAGGAGCAAACAGAGTCTAAATGCATTAGGCTGGTTGGTATATTTTGCTGGGATATATTTTTGCCTAACGTCATTAAAGGCAGCACAGCTTAACTCTGAGGACTGCCATTCACTATAGTGGTTCAGTATAAAGCAACAGTTTTGGACGGCCGTCCACAATAGCGGATTTGCTGTTTGCAGGTTTTTCACACTGTGGCCGCATTAAGCAGCTAAACATAGCTTTGTCAGCCTATTCAAGGTCGAATGCAGAGCATTGTTGGGTAATTCAGTGTGTTCCGAACTCTTTGTTTGCAGTTGCAGAAAGTAGCCAACACAGAGTACAAAATTTGGAGTATTTTCTTCATGCTTGTCAAAGCTTAAATATTGTAGTGAGAGCTTCAATCTTTTGATATGTACTAACTCAGCATGTTATTCATGAAGTTCAGAAAATTTCATTTCCTTACTATGGGTTTTGCATTTTTTATGATTTTTTTTTTTTTTACAGACCATTACAAATGGGCTGTCTATAGGGAAAAGCAAGGGAGAGAACTGGCCGTCTTAGTGAGTTAAGACAATGTACTTCTTCTGTTGCTTCATTACATAAAGAGCATGTTATATTCTGTGTCTAAGTTTATGAACATTTTTATCTGACATACCCAGCCTGAATTTAGCCATTATTCTTTTAAAATGCATAATTATTTCAAGCTTTAAATGTGGTTTCATGTCATGTAAGCTTACAAATTGTCGATAAGTTTATCTATCACTAGTTTGAAATCATTACATCTTTGCCAATGACAATCAATCAATCAATCAATAAACTCTTAGTTTCCAACACCTTGATTTAACCAGACATAAGGTAAAAGGTAAAGGTGTCCCATAACCTAGGCGGTCATAGGGGAGCAAGGCATCAGAGATCTCAGCTTCTCCAGGGGCCAGCATATTGAGGGCAGCGCCCATCTCCTCTCCCTCGCTGCTTTACCGTCCCTGACCCTAAGGAGGGCAGGTACCCATTTACAGCTGGGTTAACTGGGGGACTGTACTGAAGCCAAGGCGCGCAAACGGTCACCCATCCAACTAGTAACCATATTATTTTTATATATTATATATAT
>CM060321.1:5096888-5201888 GCA_030674155.1 Stramonita haemastoma | reverse complement strand
ATGGGGTCATACAAGCATAGCAAAGCAAAGGAAAGCAAAATAAAGCAAAAATGAGAATTGCTGTATAACCTATGTGGCGACTGCCAAGACATAAAAAAACAACAACAAAAGCAAACGTGAATGCGTCCTTCTTATTAATATATTGGACAAATGACCTCCTTTGAATAATCCTATTCTCCTTGTCAGTTTCCCAAGTTCTCAATAAAATCCTGCCGTACTTTTAAGGCATTAAAAAGATACAGACTCAAATTACGAATAGCTGTAACAGAACCATATTTCAGTAGATTTGTATATGGTTGATCTATAGGGTCTAAATATTTATGTCTTAGATTATCATAAAGAATACAACTTTTTATAAAATGCTCCTCATCTTCCAGTACATTACACAAATTACACATATAGTCCGTATTCTTCTTGAAAGTTCTTCTGGAAACTGATCCTTTAATCGGTAGCACACCAAGACGAAGTTTTACTAAACAGTCCCTAAAACATTTTATATCCATGTATTCAAAATACAGTTCACATTCAAAGTTACCTTTAAACAGTCTATATGTTTGATATATGTCTTTGACCATGACCGATCCATTCCACTCTTGCATATAAACATCTTTCATTCTTTGCTTAAACAGTGAAATAAAAGATTGCTCACAGCCAACTCCTTGTTGGAGCCATACATGCCCAAATCCAAGATTAAGCAAAACATTTTTAAGTAAAGTTACCCAACATGTTTTACCATGTTCATCCATATTAATAAGCATTAGATATGCTTGCTTGGGAAGTCTATTCATATCCATTTTTAAAAGCCTAAACCAGTATCGAATACTCCTGACTGCACTATTTATATATAATGGATAACGACCTATTTCTCCATAGACAAACTTATTTGGTACCCTGAGCGGCACACTTAGAAAACGTTTACATGCAAAAGAATGAATCTTTTCAATATTACTCAGTCTGTGAAGTCCCCACATCTCAGCACCATACAAAAGAACGGGCAGTACCTGCGCATCAAAAATTCGGAAAAAACAATCCTTAGAAATGTCTTTTAGTTTTGATATATGTTTCACACACTGAACACATGCCCGTCTTCCTTTCACTGCAAGAGCATCCACACCTCTGCTCACGCTCATTTTTGTGGTAAACACAAACCCTAAATAACTGTATTCATTCACCACTTCTAGTACACTGCAGCCAAGTTTCCATTTTTCATTTTTACCCCAAAATCCACCTTTTCGAAAAACCATAACTTTTGTCTTGTCTGTGTTAACCTTCAAAAACAATTTTTTACAAGCAATGTCTAAATTGTTGATTTGTTTTTGTAAACCAACTACACTACTGGACAGCAGAACTATGTCATCGGCAAACAAAAGGAGATATACTTCAAGTAAACCTGGCAAAAACTGGACACCATGAAGACCATTGTTGTCAACTACAGAAGCTATTTCGTTTACATACAAGGAAAACAATATGGGACTCAATATACATCCCTGTCTCAGACCTATTGGGCAATCAAAAAATTCAGTAAGTCCATCCTCTACACGTACACAAGACATCACAGATTCATACATAGCAATAACAGCATGTAAATATTTTCCCTGTATTCCATTCTGGATCATAATATCAAACAAAGGTTGTCGCTGTACAGAGTCAAAGGCTTTCCTCAGATCCACAAAGCATGCATAAAGCTTTCCTCCTTTCTTTGATAAGCATTTTTCCACAACTGCTTGGAGTGTAAAAATATGGTCAGCTGTGGAATACCCCCGTCTGAATCCAGCCTGTGACTCCGTCAGTTTTTCATACTCTTCAGTCCACATTACAAGTCGTTTATTAAGTACTGATGTATAACACTTGCTAACCAAGCTCAATAATGATACACCCCTATAATTATCAGTTAGACTGTCATCTCCTTTCTTCAAAATAGGTACAATAATAGCTTTTGCCCATAGGTTTGGGTAGACACCGAGATCAAACAAAATGTTAAACAATTTGGTTAGAAACTGCACAGCAATATTGTCTGCTAACTTTAACATTTCTGCCAAGATGTTATCCACCCCACAAGCCTTGCCTCTTTTTAAGTGTCGTATGGCATCGGCAACTTCTTTCTCAGATATAGGTTGGTTAAGCTGACTGTCTAAGTCATTACCTTCTGTCTGTGTGGGTCCCCTAGTTGGCCTCAAACTGGTATTTATCGTGTTATCATTAAACAATTGCTGAAAATGATTTAACCACTGATCCTCGGTTATGTCTTTACAAATTTTCGATTTTTGTCTGCCTGAAATTGTTTTTAGTTCTTTCCAAAACTTCCTGCTATCTTTACCAAGAGAAGCCAGGTACTTAGCCTTTTCACGCTTATGACTCGTTTTCTTACGTTTAATCATTTTTTTATACTCTGTTCGTGCCCTTACGTACACTAAACGGTCGTTATCTCCCTTAGACTGACGAAACTTTGACAGACATTGCCGTGCTTTATGCTTGGCATCCTTACATTCTGAGAGAGAGAGAGAGAGAGAAGAGAGAGAGAGAGAGAGAGAGAGAGAGAGAGAGAGAGAGAGAGAGAGAGAGAGAGAGAGAGAGAGAGAGAAACAGAAAGCAGCAATTTATCGGGAAAAAAAAAAAAAAAATTTAAAGAGATGAAGCTGAACACAATTGTGTTTCTATTACTATTTTACCTCAACTGTGCCTGAAGGGGGTGGTACCCAGCTGAAGTGTGAGTTTTATGAAAACATATATATACATATTATATATCTCTGTATTGTTATCTCTCTCTATATATATATATCATATATATGGCAACACTCTGGTGGCTCCTGCGACGGTACTGGAACCATTCGTATCGGTCATTGCCTTTCCAATGGATCATTCCAGTGGCGTGGAGAGGTGGGGTCTGCTGCATAGGTAACAGTTTGCCCTCCGTACTTACTTACCTATGCTTTGCACTCTAAAGACTAGAGCGCAACTCCAGAGTCTTCCGAGACTGATGGGTGCCTACTACTATATATATATATCACACACACACACACAATCGACTTACATATGCCAGAGGCCCAACTGTGATCATCCAAAGTCCTCAATCATCCAAAGTCCTCGGCAATCTCCACACACCACACTGGAACACACCCAATGGAACATGTATAAACACATGTCAACATAATGTTAGCAACATATCACCTACCTCCTGGCCTATCCCTTCCCCCTCTCCTATAGATAATCTTCCCTCTCCCCTCCTCTAACCCCCCTCCCCCTCCACCCTCTCCCTTAACTCCCTCTTTCCTCACCATTAATGCTTCAACAGAAGGTCGCACTTTCTGATGTCAGCTCTTTCATGTATCCATCGTTTCATGCAAAACCACTTTTTTCCCCTCAGATCAAACTACATTTCTCAGATTAAACTAAACTTACAACTATATAAACCACCGTATATTTCATTTTTTACTGCAGTGGGATACCGATAGCATACACAACCAAAAAAAAAAAAGATAGCATATACAGGATTTTTTTTTTTTTTGCTTCTTGGTGTGCTTTGGCTAGTGCTCTAAGATTCATCAATGGTGAAATTTTTATGTGCGACTATTTACCCACCAATAAAGGTAGCTGTATCCCAATTTCCGGGATGAAACATAAACAATACCAGTATGAAAGCTTTTTTTTTTTTAAACCCTGTCATCCACTGCTACTAGCACGCAACTGCCTACTCTTTTGAAAGGTGAAATGGGTTTTAACTTGCGTGCAAGACGGTTTGCATGCATCTAAACTCAGGACAAAGGTTTATCGTCTCATCCAAAGGACTTTCGGGGGCATGTAGCCTTCTGTTTCCATCTCTTATCTGTACCTGCCTTCAACATCTACCTGCCAAAGTGTATAACCTTTATAAGTGTGTGTGTGCGTGCATATGCATGTGTGTGTACATTCGAATTTGCTAAAACTATAAATTGCTATTGATTGCTTGTGTGTTGTATAGGTTGGATGCAAACGCTTTGGTTTGTTTGTGTTTTTTTACAAGTTATAGCGCTATATAAATTCCATGTATTATTATTACTATTAGTCTGTACTGATATTAACTCCTAGGGAAAAATCGCCTTGTACAGGCTTCTTGGTGATGGCTCAAACACTGGCCATCAGCTCACAAGCTCAGTGCTCTAACCACCATGCTTCCCCTCACAGTGACAAGCAGCAAGCTACACTACAGTGGTTATGGCCAACAGAGCAGAACAGAGGCCTGGCTGTAAATGGTACACAATGCATCAGGGGTCTGTCCACAGGGCAAGCTCTGGCCCGGGACAGTCACAGACGGAAGGATGTACTAAAAAAACAAAAAAAAACACACAGCCTGTGGACTCCCAACCCCGGGGATGAGACATAACGAATCTGGGTATGGCTGTGGCGGCAACATTGAAATGAGCGGTATGGGAACAACAGGATGGGGACGTCACAGAAGACGAGGCAGCAAAACAAAAAAAACTGCAAAAATTATTCTTGTGATGTTTCAATTGACGTAGTCTGCACTTTGGTCACCACCGTATCTGAAACAAGAGATCACACAATTCATGTTAAAGTCAAATCTTGACTAAAGTATCATCAGTCTATCATCACATCTCATACCCTTCTCTCCTGCACTTTGTGTGCTGCTAAACATCACACATGTTCATCTAGTCACCTGATGGTAACATAATGCGAGCGCGAGTATGTGTGTGTGCGTGCATGCGTGAGTGTACACATGTGTGCATGCATGTGTGTACATTCAAATTTGCTAAAACTATTAACTGTCATTGATTGCTTGTGTGTTGTATAGGTTGAATGCAAGCGCTTTAATTTGTTTTTTGCAAGACACAGCACTATATAAATTCCATGTATTATCATTATTATAATTATTATCATCACTGACAGTAGCTGCAGTAACATACTCCATCAGCTGTCCCCATCCCTTTCATCTTCAATCCTTCAACAGATTTTTCACCTCCATCCAGCTGGCTCTGTTCTCTACACACAAGTCAGCAGTCATCCTTATCTGTTGCCCTCCATCTTAAACTGGGACACATTCTTTACAACGAGGCAGCTCTGATATCTCATGGCTTATACTGGACACATTCTTTACAAGGCAGCTCTGATATCTCATGGTTTATCCAAAATGTTTCATTTTCCCTTTCCTAACCAGGCCTAAAACTTCAGATTATTGGTTCAGTTCTTCCAAAATGTTTTGGTCTCAGTACAGCTTGTTCTTGGGAGCCCTCTGTAGAACTGATTCTCTGCAATTTTGATTCTCCTTTTAGTTTTAGAAATTGATCCTTCACCTGTCGCATAGTCCCGGGGACCATGGGGGTACCATTGAAGATTTTGCAACCAGCTTCCTCCACTCCCCACATTGATGCTTCACTTCCATATAAAACACCAGGCCAAATTTAAAGTTAACATTTTAAACACGACCTCATTTCCTACACATCTGTCTTTCAAACGTGGAAAAAAAAATGTCTTGAGCATTTCTTGCATTACTTCTAGTGTCTTTGATTAGCGAGGCTTTGGCTGATATGTATGACCCAAGGCACTTGATGATTTTCAACAACTCTGGAGTTTTCTCCACCAAATACATGACCTGGAGTCCTGACATGACTAAACCATTCCCTGCTCCCGCCACTTTCAGCCAGAGGGGGCCTGTGGCCCAGCTTTTATGATCATCTCTTGCCACTCTGACTTGGTTCTGTGGTCCTACCAGAAGCTGTGGAGCGACCTGATGAATTATTTTATTAAGTCAATCTTCTTAACCCCAAGGAGAATGGACCCAGCCTTAAAGAGTTGGTTGTCCACATGTCTAATGGCTTTTTCCCTTTCAATCTACCTTCCATGATGAAAGAGTCACAAGCTTTGCTTCTGTTGGTATAGTTTCTCTCTCTCTGAATCACACACACACACACACACACACACACATGCACGCACGCACGCACACACGCACGCACACACACACGCACGCACAAAGAATCCCTACTGTATATTATAAAGAAGTAGTCACTGTGTATTTTTTTTTCCATTTTTGGTGTTTTTTGGTAATAGCCCAAATGCACAAAGATTTGAACACTAACCATTTTTCTCACTTTCTTTTCTGTTTTTTTGTTTTTTCATTTTGTTTTAAATACCCCTACTACATCACAAAACAGGTGCTATGGGTTTTCTCTTTCTCAGATTTTGACTTTTTTCCTAATGCCTATTGTATTAACAACATCAAAAAAGGGCAGCATAGGTTTTTGTTCTCTGTTATTTCCTTGCTTTTGTTTAAACTTCCATTCCCCTACTGCACAAAGAAATTGACATCATGGATTTGTTCTTTTCCGTCCTTTATTATTATTTTTTTTTGGGGGGGGGGGTTAATACCCCTTTTACACAATGAAGTAGACACTATGGATATTTGTCACTTTTTGTTTTGGTTTTTACACCCCTATTGCATTCATGAAGAAGCAAACTGTGGATTTGTGTTCCTTTTTTGGATTTGTTTTATTACATTTAAAAAAAACTCAAATTGCATGAAGAAGCAAACACTATGGATATGTGTTCTTTCTTTTGTTTTAATACCCCTATTGCATGAAGAAGCAAAGACTATAGATTTCTGTTATTTTTATTTTTTAATAATCCTATTGCATGAAGAAGCAAACACTATGGATTTGTGTTCCTTTTATTTATTTTTTTTAATACTCCTATCGCATGGAGAAAAAAACACTGGACTTTTGTCCTCGTCTGTTTTTTTTTTGTTCTGTTTTAAATACCCCTATTGCATAAAGAAGCAAACACTATGGATTTGTGTCCCCTTTTTGGTTTGGTTTTCAATACCCCTATTGCATGAAGAAGCAGTGTTCAAATTTGCTGTGTACATTACCAAATGTTACCTCCCTTATTCCACCCCATCCTGAATACTGAACATAGACCTGTATGTAGTCTAGAGAGCTCCACAAACTTGACATGACTCTATGTAGTCTGTCTGCATCCAGTACATCCTGAATTCTGAACATGGCATACTCTGTACTCTTAAAGGAATCACAGGCTGACAGATACTGCAACACTTACTGGAAAACATTTTTCTGACCTTTTTTCCTTTCGCACTAAACCCTCTCAACATTATTTTTTCCTCTGGCTTTAATGCAACTCACTCAGTTTATCTTCCACACAGATTTCTAGATCGAGTTTCTACATTTTAACACACATTCATCGCTTTTTAGTTCTTCTAACACTTTACAGATTTCAAAATGTCTTAACATAAGTTATCAATGTGTGTTGCAATGTTCCTTGCATAAATGAACTGTAGTAAAAACTCACTATCAAGGGCATAAAGGACTAGGGACTGGAAACAATGTGCGTGGATATTCAGGGGCAAAATAGTGGCACTGTATTGTGGTGAGAATGCTCTCCTTGGGATGGATAGGAGACTGATTTTTAAAGTGAAAGGCCTAGGGAACTTCAGTGTGATACAACAGCTTATTACAGACACAACTATCACAGTAATAATGATGATAATAATATCTATAATAATGCTATAATCATTAATATTTGGTAACCAATCATTATTAACAATATTATTATTATCATTATCATAAGTAGTAGAAGTGTTGATACTATCATCATCATTGTTCTGATTTTCAGAATTAATGCCATACCAGTCTGTTGCCATAAACATACATACAAACATATAACATCAGCCACCGTAGTCTTTAAGTAGTTGGTGCTTTTTATCTTTCTTCTTTGAGGCTCTTAAAAAAATAAAGTAAAACTGAACTGGTTACTTTTTTGAACAGTACCATTTCATGAAAAGAAAAACCATTAAAAAAAAAAAAAAACTAATACTCTATGGACTCATATATTACAAAAATACTAAACAGTCAAAATCTCTCCAGATAGTTACACAAAATACCAAAATAAATAATATCACAAAATTTGCTTTCTAGAAAAAAAAACCTCATACACCAAGCGTCAACACAATGATACAGTATTCCAAAATATCTCTGCGCTGATCAGTATGTCAATAATAACAATCATAACCACAGCATAGTACCACAAAATTCCACAGCATTTCAGATCTAAGAACTACAACAAATTCATCATTACAATCATCACAACAACAGGTCTTTATATGTCAAGGGTACCATTTTACATACACCTGGGTGGTAGGCACAAAACACACATTTCATGCTTTGTTTTCAACGGATACATCTTTGTTTTCTGAAAGGGGTTTTTTTTTTCTTTCCTTTTTTTCTTCTTCCATTTTTTTCCCTTTTTTTTCTTTTCTCTTAATTTTTTTTCTTTTTCTCTCATTTTTTTTCTTTTTCTTTTTTCTTCCTTTTTTTTTTTTTTAAATTTTTTTTTAAAGGGGTGAGGAAGTTCCTGCAGATTGAATCTCATGCATACATCATTGTCTGTCTTTCATCTTCCATGGAAAACACTTTTTTCCCCGAAAAACATTTCTGTCAACACCATGTCCAAAACGAACAATTCAAATCACATCCAAAGGATGATAGAAATAGACCTCTCCACTTGATAGTCACAGTCACACAAACACACACTTAACACACACACACACACACCACAGAGGAGGAGGTATAAAGTCACATCTCCTCTCACCCTCCCCATCCCCCAAACACACACACACACACACACACACACACACAAGGAGTCATCAAGACATCTCTCACCACATTCCCCCTCCCAAACACACATATCCTCTCTCTCTCTCTCTCTCTCTCTCTCTCTCTCTCTCTCTCCTCTCTCATCTCTCTCTCTCTCTCTCTCCCCTCGTCATATGAAGCAAAATTAGCAACTTGGGAAAAATTATGCAAGCCATCTGGCTCTTGTCTGCAAAAAAAACTGCCCAATGCTTCAACAACTTTCATGAACTTGTCCAACTTCTGGTCACTGATATCAGTTTGACTTGCATGAATTTTCAGGGTTGCCTATGATATAGATCACACACACACATGCATGCACACTCCCCCCCCCCCCCCCCCCGTTTCAATCTAAGATACATGTCAGATAACTTTTCTTCCATAAATTCCACACATGTCTCCACCTCCATACACACACACACCATTCTCTCTCCTTCAAAAAAAAAATCATAACAAAAGTTGTTTTAAAAAAACCCTCCAAAAATGCTCTTTATCACACAATTTCTCTTAAACTATAGCACAACAAAAATAAGAAAAGCAAGTAACACACACAGAGAAAAAAAAAACAAAAAAACAGAGCAGACAAAATGCACATTCGTTTCCATCATTAAATCAAAGATGGTTTTTGTCCTCACTTTCTGACAAAGGTGTCACACATGAAAATATACCAACGTTTTCACAAATATCAGAACTTATTTGCAAATTCAACATAATCTATTGTAACTAACTCACAGCACTTTTTTAAAGCTCCAATCAACAACAAAAAAAGAAGAAAAAACAAAAACAAAAAAAGAACCTACATACATTCATCAAATACAGCATAACTGAAAACGCAGAAGAATTATGCAAGCTAACTGCTGGTTGTCTGCAAAATAGGCACAAGTTTTCAGTAGTTTTCATGGATTGGACCAGTTTCAGTTACTGATAACAGTTTGACTTGCATGATTTTCCAGGTTGCCCATGATACAGATTACATGCACATATGCACACACGCACGCACACACACACACACACACACACACACACACACACACACACACTGTACACACACGCACGCACGCGCACACACACACACGAGGAGGGATTACATCTCCTCACCTAGCCTACCCCCACCCCACCCACACACACAAAAAAACACATGCACACACACACACACAAGGTGTTCAGTAATGTGTCTTCTCACGTAGTCTATCCCTCCTCCATCCACAACACACACACACACACAGAGGAGGCATTACATCTCATCTCCTCTCACCTTGTCTCCCCCCTCCCCCTTCCCACACACACACACACAAAGACATGCATGCACACGCGCACACACAGACACACACACAAAGGAGGCATTACATCTCATCTCCCCTCACCTTCTCCCCCCCTTCCAACACACACACACACAAAGACACATGCATGCAAACATGCTCGCATGCACACATGAGGAGGCATTACATCTCCTCTCACCTAGTCTACCCCCACCCCCACACACCCCACAAACACACAAAGACACACACACACACACAGAGGCATTAAGTCACATCTCTCCTCTAGTTAAACTAACCACCCCCACTCCTGCAAACACGCACAAATGAGGAGGCAATTAAGTCCATCCTCTTTCAACATATTACTCCATGCTCCCCCCGCCCTCCCCCCCCCCCCCCCCCCCCCCCCCCCCCCCCACACACACACACCTCACTCTGTCAAAAAAAAAGAAAAAAAGAAAACGCAAATTGAAAATAAAAACACAAAGTTAATATATGCTACTTTCCATTCAATCTATCTCAAACTATGGAATATGATGCCCATACAGTACAAAGAAGAAAAGCAAACTACACACACACACCAAATCTATAAAATAAAAACTTTTTTTTTTAAACCTATAACAAAAAAAAAATCCTCAACATGCATATTTCTTTCCATCATTCAACATCATTTTGGTCATTACTTTCTGACAAAGGTGCCACATACGTTGACATGTTAACGTTTCTAAAAAATAAAATAAATTTTTTTAATGTAATTGAACATGATGTGCATTACAACTATATAACAACACATTAAACAAAATGTTGAAAATATGAAACTAAACCAATACAAAAACGGAGAAGATTTTTAAAATAAACAAAAAAAACCTGCACACATTTGCATTTAGATGCACAAATCTGTGCATGCAAAGTATTTACAGTCACACACACACACACACACACACACACACACACACACACACACACACACACACACACACACACATACACACAGATAGCATGCCATTGTGTATGCACAAGGGCTCTCAGTCTCCCTCTCTCTCTTTGATCATATGAAGCATAATCGGTAACTTGGAAAAATTATGCAAGCCAACTGCTGCTCATTTGCAAAAACTAAGGTTTTCAGTGATCTTTTAATGACTTGACTACTTTTGGTCACAGATATCGGTTTGACTTGCATGATTTTTCCAAGTGGCCCATCATTCAGATTACACACACACAGATACACAAGGATACACACACAAATAAAAAATATCATGTCACATCTCCTCTCAATTCAATCCTCCCCCCCCCACCCCACCACACACACATACCACACACACACATCACACACCACACACACACCACACACACACGCGCACACACACAGAGGAGGCATTATGTCACATCTCCTCTGAATTCAATCCTCCCCGCCCCCTCCCCAGCACACACACACACACACACAATCACACAAGGAGACATTATGTCACGTCTCTCAATTCAATCCTCCCCTCCCCAGCACACACACACACACAAAACACAACACAACACACACACACACACACACACACACACACACACACACACACACACACAGGAGACATTATGTCACATCTCTCAGTTCAATCCTCCCCCCCCCCCCCCCAGCACACACACACACACACAATGAGGAGGCATTATGTCACATCTCTCAATTCAATCCTCACCCCCCCCCCCCCCCCCCCTCCCCAGTACACACACACACAAGAAGGCATTATGTCACATCTCTCAATTCAATCCCCCCCCCCTCCCCCAGCACACACACACACACACACAAGGAGGCATTATGTCACATCTCCCCTCAATTCAACCCCCCCCCCCCCCCCCCCCAAGCACACACACACACACACACACACACACACACACAGAGGAGGCATTATGTCACATCTCTCACTACAATCCTCCCCCCCCCCCTCCCTAGCACACACACACACACCACAAGGAGGCATTATGTCACATCTCTCAATTCAATCCCCCCCCCCCCCTCCCTAGCACACACACACACACACACACACACACACACACACACACACACACACACACACAACACACACACACACACACACACACACAAAAGGAGGCATTATGTCACATCTCCTCTCCAGTCAATACTCCCCCCCCCCCCCCCCCCAGCATACACACACACACACACACACACACACACACACACACACACACACACACACACACACACACACAAAGGAGGCATTACACACACACACAAAGGAGGCATTATGTCACATCTCTCAATTCAATCCTCACCTCCCCCCCTCCCCAGTACACACACACACACACACACACACACACACACACACACACACACACACACACACACACACACACACAAGGAGGCATTACGTCACATCTCCTTACACCATGTACAACAACCTCCATTCTCCCTGTCCCCACCTGATTCATCACACTCACAACAGACATTCTCACATCTGTCAACACTCTAACCCCCACCCGCCAACACACACACACACACACACATCAGGCAGTTACATTTCCTCTGGACATACCACCTTCCCTTCCCCACCCTTTCCCCTCCCCTCCCCCCTCTCTCTCTCCCCCCCCTCTCTCTCTTCTCAAAGAAAAAACTACAGCACACACATAAAAAAAAAAAGATATAAACATTTTCTTCCTTCAATCAACTTGGTTTTAGTCTTTTTTTTTTTCTTTTTTTTTTTACAACTATGTCAAATGAAAATATGTTAATATTTCCACAAATATCAAAACTTGTCAATTTACACAAGCTGTATTACAATAACTCACAGCACATAAAAAACAAGTAAAAAAGAAAAAAAAAAAACCATCCCAGAATCTCTCTCTCTCTCTCTCTCTCTCTCCCTCTCTGATCATATGAACTGTAATTGGCAACTTGGAAAAATTATACAATATGCCAATAAAATACAATGGTGAAAAGAAAACAACACGCACCAACAAAAACAAAAAGAAATCATAAAAATGCATTTTTCTTTCCGTCATACATGGTTTTAGTCATTACTTTTTCACAACAGTCTCAGTCTCACATAATTATGTAAATATGTTCATTTTTCCATGAATACAACTTAATGTCAATCAACACAATCTATATTATAACTCCCAGCACATAAAGAAACATAAAAAAATTAAAAGAAAATAAAGAAGATACTAAAACAAAAAAAATTGCAACTCTCTCTCTCTCCCTCTCTGATCATCTGAACCATAGTTGGCAACTTGGAAAAATTATGCAAGGCGACTGCAACTTGTGAACAAAATCTGGTCTTCAGTAATTTTGAATGACATAACCACTTCTGGTCACTGATGTCAGTTTGACTTGCATGATTTTTCCAGGTGGCCTACGGTTCATATTATATTTGTGCACGCAAACACACTCAACACGCATGCACGCACGTATCCACCCACCTACCCACCCACACACACACTCACAAGGAGGCATTCAAGTAACTTCTATCACATCATTCCTGTACACCCATCCACACACACACACACAAACACACGCACACCGCACGCACACACACACACACACAAGGATTTGAGTCAAATCTCCTTTCACCTCATCACCCCCCCCCCCCCCCCCTGCCCCCACCACCCTGCCAAGACACCCACAGATACACACACACACACATACAATACAAACATGAGAAGGAATTTAGTCACATCTCTCTCTCTCTCTCTCCCCTTCCTTTCCTCCTCCCCTCTCCATATAAAGCATAACTGACAACTTCAAAAAATTATGCAAGCCCACTGCTAATTGTCTGCCAAAACAGCCTTCAGTTTTCAGTAGCCTTCACTAACGTGACCACTTTTTACTAATAATCATGATGATAAAGTAATAACAGTTTGACTTGCATGATTTTTCTTGGTTCCCCATCAAACATCACACACACACACACACACACACACACACACACACACACACACACACACACACACACACACACACACACACACACACAAACAAAACAAACAAACAAACAGGGAGACATTAAGAAACTTCTCTTCTTACCTCATTATTCTCTATCTCCCCACACCCCCTCAACATGCACACTTACACACGGTCCAATCTAAGATACCATTCACATTATCTTTTTTTTTTTTTTACACTTCCCCCACATGGTTCTCACTCTTGGCACTCTAAAAAAAAATTTAAAAAATAATTTAAAAAAAAAGTAAAAAACATCTGACAACTAGAACAAGCCAAAAAAAGGCACTTTTTCATTGCATCAATCTAAAACTACGACACAAAAAAAATACAAAGAAGAAAAGAAAATGACACACACATCAAAAAAAAAAAAAGAAAGAAAAGAAACACACACACAAGAAGCATTAAGTAACTTCTATCACATCATTCATAAACACCCATCCACCCCCCAAAACAAACACACACACACACTATACACACAAATAGGAATTCTCTCTCTCTCTCTCTCTCTCCCTCTCTCTCTCAAAACATATGAAGCATAACTGACAACTTCAAAAAATTATGCAAGCCCACTGCTCACTGTCTGCAAAAACAGACTTTAGTTTTCAGAAGCCTTCACTAACTTGACCCATTTTTACTCATAAAGTGATGTCAGTTTGACTTGCACGATTTTTCTTGGTTGCCCATCAGATTACTCACTAACACACACACACACACACACACACACACTGAGGTATTAAGAAACGTCCTGACCTTATCATTCTCTTCTCATCTCCCCATCCCCACCACTTCAACATATCACACTTACACACTGACCTTTAATCTAAAAAAATATTCAGATATCTTTTATTTTACACATTCCCCACATACCCCTCACTCTTCACAATATAAAAAAATTAAAAATTAAAAAAAACAAAGGTAAACAAGAATAACAAAATTCCAACAAGCCAATAAATCAAATGCATTTCTTGATTGAATTTTATCTAAAACTATGATGCCAAAAAAACAATAGGAAAAGAAAATGACACATACACATCCAGAAAAAAAAAGGAACAATGTATTTTTTTCATTATTCAACATGGTTTTTGTCATTACTTTTTGACAACACTCTCACATACGTAAATATCTTAAAATTTCCATGAACCTCACTTTTCATTTAACACAAAATGTATTATAACTCAGAACCATTTTAAAAAATGAAAAAAAACCCCAGAAAATACAAGGAAAAAAATTGCAACTCCCCCTCTCCCTCTCTGATCATCTGAACCATAATTGGCAACTTGGAAAAATTATGCAAGGCGACTGCAACTTGTTACCAAAAAATGGTTTTCAGTAATTTTGAATGACTTAACCACTTCTTGTCACTTATGTTAGTTGGACTTTCATTATTTTTCCAGGTGGCCTATGGTTCATATTACATTCATGCACACACACACACACACACACACACACACACACACACACACACACACACACACACACACACAGAGGCATTAATAAACTTTCCTATCACATCATTCCTGCACACCCATCCACCTCCCCCACCCCCATGCACGGATACACACACACACCACAGAGCATGTATTTACACAATCAAACACACATACAATACACACATGAGGAAATGCAGTCAAATCTCTCTCTATTCAGATATCTTTTATTTTACACATTCCCCACATACCCCTCACTCTTCACACTCTTAAAAAGAAAAAAAAGAAACCACACCCAACCAAACAAAAGATGACCAAAAATAACAAAATTCCAACAAGCAAATAAACGCCCTTCTTCATTGAATCTAACTATGATGCCAATAAACTACAAAGAAAAGAAAACAACACACACATCCTGAAAAAAAAATAATAATAATGCATTTTTCCCCATCATTCAACACAGTTTTTGTCATTACTTTTTGTTAAAACTGTCACATATGTAAGTCTAGATTAAAATTTCCATGAATATCACAACTTTTCATTCAATGCAAACCGTATAACAATAACCGAGAGCCATAAAAAAACTTAGAAAACAAAAGAAAATACATACTAGAAAAAAAACTACAAATCTCCCTCTCCCTCTCTAATCATCTGAACCATAATTGGCAACTTGGAAAAATTATGCAAGGCGACTGCGACTTGTCAACAAAAACTGGTTTTTAGTCATTTTGAATGAATTAACTTTTGGTCACCGATATCAGTTTGACTTGCATGATTTTTCCAAGTGGCCTATGATTCATATCACATTCATGCATGCAAACACACACACACACACACACACACACACACACACACACACACACACACACACACACACACACACACACGGAGGCATTAAGTAACTTCTATCACATCATTCATGCACACACACTCCACCCCCCAAAACATTCATATACATGTATACACATGTATACACATTCGCACGCACGCATGCACGCACGCATGCACACACACACACACACACACACACACAGCATTTAAGTCAAATCTTCGCCCTGCCAAAACACACACACACACACACACACACACACACACACACACACACACACCACACATAAATAGGAATTCAGTCACATAGATCTCTCTCTCTCCAACACGGTTTTTGTCATTACTTTATGGCAACACTGTCACATACATAAATATCTTAAGTGTTCTATGAATATTACATCTTTTCATTCAACGCAAACTGTATTACAATAACCCAGAGCACATAAAAAAAATAGAAAAGAAAATAGATACCAAAAAAAAAATCTAATCCTATGAACAATAATTGGCAACTTGGAAAATTTATGCAAGGCGACTGCGACTGGTCACCAAAAACTGGTCTTCAGTAATTTTGAAGGACTTCACCACTTCTGGTCACGGATATCAGTTTGACTTGCAGGATTTTTCTTGGTGGCCTATGATTCAGACTACAAGCCACCCCCCCCCCCCCCCCCCCCCCCTAACTGACTCACTCACATGCAAATACAAACACACAAAAGGAGGCATTCAATAACTTCAGTAACATCTCCTCTCACCTCATCCCTGCTCACCCCCCACCCCCACCCCAAACACACACACAATCTAAGGAGCATAATAAGCAACTTTGAAAAATTATGCAAGCTGACTGCTGCTTGTCTGCAAAATCTGTGATCAGAAGTCATGGCTAACTTGACCATATTTAGTTACTGATATCAATTTGACTTGCATGATTTTTCTTAGTTACCCATTATACAGATCACACCCACACCATTCAAAAACTATCAAATTTCATATTTCTTTCCATTGTTCAAGGCAGTCTTGTTTCATACCTTCTTTTTAAGATATAAATATCTAAAACCCTGCATGGTCAGCAAACTATATTTTCAACACAACACAAATCAATATAACCATTTCACATCATAAAAATTTTTGGGGAGAAGCAACAGAAAATATGTTAAAATCTGTATTTAAAAAAAAAACATAATACATATGTAGTAAGGTATACCACATGTACAGTTAATGAGATAATGCAGTGTACATTAACAAGAACATGGTCCGTCTTCTCTTCCTTAGGAAACTTGTGAGAATAAATAATCACTAACATACACAATAACAATTACATTTGCCAAAAAAAAAAAAAAAACCACATTTGCACTCACCATCTCACACACAGACACCCATACCATATATATTCCAAAAAAAAAAGTAGTTTCTTTACAAACATATTTTCACTGATATTAAAACTGCTTGCTTTTGATAAGATTTTCCTCTGATCAATCTTTAAAAAAATACACATGACTATGATCTATTATTAACTACAATGAATCCAAAAAGTGATTTCAAACATACCAGTGTTTCACAATGCCAAATAACACACACTGCGCAGTCACAATAAATAAATTGTGCTAATCTACAAAAGTACACATTGCATATAATTTATTTATTTAAGCCAGTATATGAACAGCAACTTCATGGACAGAATGTTTCAAACAGTTTCTCCTCTGTTAAGGTCTGTTGCATGTTTCTTTAACTTACAACTTCACAAAGACATGGCATAACATAGTATGGCATAACATGGTATGGCATGTAGTATGGCAAGGCAAACCATGGTAGAATACAGTACCATAGTTTTTGCATATATATATATATATATATATATATATATATATATATATATATATATATATATATACTTTGGCAATATGGCAATGTACAGTATGGCATGCTATATATCACAATAAAACATCACAGTACTGTATGGCTAAGTACAAACACAAGTACAATAACAAGGAATAACACTGTGTTATTATTATGGTACTTTACTCTGCAGCACTCTTCCTGTTACTATTTAATACTGTAGTGTATAGAGTAGGATAGGGGTGGGTGGGGGTGGGGTGGGGTGGGGGGTGGTGAGGGTGGGGTGGTGATATATGCTGTGGGGTGGCACAATGCCATAGTGTATGTATTGTAGTGAATGCCATGAATGGTCACTGGTGTGATGTGTGGTGGGGAGGTATGGTGTGCTCAGTGTATGGCATGGTATGGTATGGTATGATATGATATGGTGTTGTATGGTATGGTATGGTATGGTGTTGTATGGGATGGGATCGGATGGGCTGGGATGGGATGGGATGGGATGGTACATTATGGTATGGTATGGTATAGTGTTGTGCTCAGGGTATGGTATGGTATCATGGGATGGGATGGGATGGGATGGGATGGGATGGGATGGGATGGTAGGGGTGCTATGGTAATAGGTATGGTATGGTATGGTATGGTATGGTATGGTATGATATGGTATGGTATGGTATGGTATGGTATGGTGTGGTGTGGTGTGGTGTGGTGTGGTGTGGTGTGGTGTGGTGTGGTGTGGTGTGGTACGGTATGGTACGGAACGGTGTGGTATGGTATGGTATGTAGGGGTGATTTTCTAAAAATTTTACAAAACTAAATTTTTTAACCCTAGCCTGAAGCTCTGAACATACATAAAAGTTTATCAAATAATCATAGCAAACAAAAGATGTGTTAGACCATAAGTGAATACCTGAAATATGCACTGCAAGAATAACAGAGCAAAGCAAACCACCTTTTACAGTGAGGGACATTACAGTGGATGAGCTTAAGGGAGAGGTGTGACCCCCTTCTCTCCTAAAAAGCTGGAGTCAGGGGTGCAGCCCCTGAAGCCTAAAGCCTTTTTTTTTAATGTTGACAAATTTTATCATGAAATGAAAACCTATCATCAAAACCTATCGAAGAATTTTCAAGGATATTTTTCAGACATTCATGTGTAAACAAATTTTCTCATGAAATGAAAACCTATCATCAAAACCTATCTAAGAATTTTTCAAGGATATTTTTCAGACATTCATGTGTGTGATTTACATAGTATTACATTTGTAGCTTACACATGCTAATTATATTATTGATTGCAATACAAAAATAACAGAATTAGTAATACATATATGCATGTGACCCTGTGTGTGGGGGGAGCTGGGAAGGGGGGTTCAAATCTACTTACAGATAATAACAATAGAAGTCTTGTCTTATCCAATTTGTTCTTTGACAGGCAAGTGTCACTAAAGTGTTTCATTTGGAAAATATAACTCATAAACATCTTCTTTATTTTTTTTTAGAAATGCACATTAATTGTGTGTGTGCCTGTGTGTTGTGAGCAGAGAGATTGTTTCACTTACAATACTTTGAGACACAACATCCAAATTACTGTCAAATTTTTAAGCTTTGTTTATATTGGTAAGAAGGTTTTTTAAAATAATTTTTTAAGTCTAAAAATAAAGTATAGAATTATGCAGTAAAAAAAAAATGACGTTCACAACTGTCACTTAATAAAGTTGGGTGTCACATCTACCAATTCAGTCAGAAAAAGAATGCCGCACTCAAGACAAAATGTCATGTTAAAATATAAAGTACAACAATCTTGATGATGTGTTGTTTTTTTAAGAAAATCCCCATGTAATTTCATTTTGAGCCCAGTGTTTGCCACTAGTTGCATTGAATTTTGTTACTTTTTATCTGTTTCAAAGCAGCTTGAGTCCACACAAAGTGCCAAACTGGTTGGACCATGTTGGCTCTTTAAAGTTGGCTTTAGCCTCAAAGTCTTGCCCACCACTGCCTTCAAGCAAGTGTGTTTTATAACATGCACAGCAAAAACACTTTTGTTTGTTGCTCCTTCGTTAATCTAGCCTCCAAGTCCAAGCTCAGCTTTTGTCAGTTAAACATGATTTAATGCAGTTTTTTTTTTACTTGCTGTGATGTTTTCAACTAGACACAGTAGGATAAAATACAGGATAAAATACATTCAACTAGCGCGACTGATGGATGACTCCTGAGAAAAAAAATTAATCAAAATTTTTTTTTTTTTTTTGTAAAAAGGATGATTCCCGAGACCTTACAGTGGCTTACTGCCCATGCACCAAATTAATTACTGTCCTTGGACAATTTGTTGTCTGCTATTCCATGTCCATATCATTCAGACACTAGCACGCATTTGAACTTTTGTCTACTTTTTTTTTTCGCACAAAAATGAATCAGACTCAGTTTACTGTCGTCATTAATAAGAATACTTCTGATTGACAAGCCTTGATTTTCAATGGTTTTCAAATGGGGGGGGGGGGGGGGGTGCAGAAGTTTCATTTTGGCTCTTTTCAACAAGATTTGAAGTCTTGAATCTAGTATTTCTTTTTAAAATAGTTGTTTTAATCCGAAAATTGCAAACTAAACAAGGAATTCCATTTAAAATGGAAGGAATATCACCCATGTATCTGTCCGTTTCTTCTGTATCCTTTTTTTTTTCTTTACCCTTTCTTTCTTTGTTGCTTGCCCCTGTTCTGTTCTGTTCCCCCACCCACCCTTTGTATTCTGTGATTCCATTTTTCTTTTTCAGTCACTAATTTCTTTGTCATTGTTGCTGCAGTAAGGGGTTTTGTTCATCGCTTCATTTTGCTCTTTTTGTTTTTAGTAGCTTTTGCTGTTTATTCATGTGTTGTTCCACTTTTTTTCTTCTAATTAACCTTCTTCTGTCTTCTTTGTGTTTTCATCTTTTTCCATCTGGTTTTTTCCTTTGACGCCAACCTTCACTGTCAAGAAAAGGAAGCTGGCATGGTTCGGCCATGTCACACGCCACAACACCCTCCCCAAGACAGTCCCTACAAGGAACGCTAGAAGGTGGCAGATGCCGAGGCAGACAAACCAAAAGCTGGATGGATAACATCAAGGAGTGGACCCACCTGGACAGTCCAACACTCATTCGGAAGGTGGAGGACAGGGCTGGATGGCGACGGCTGGCTGCAGAATCATCTCTCATGTCTCCTCCACGACCATCCCGGTCATGAAAAAGATGAGATGATATTTTTCCTTTGTTTTTACTGCACTTCTCCTTTCTAATTTGCTTTATCTTGTACTTCTATGCCTGTGTCTTTGGCCTCTTTGGAGTTTTTTTGCATTTTCTTATACTTGTATTTCCTTTTTTTCAACCAACAGTTCATCTGATCTAAACAAAATCAAACATTAAGAATGAAAGAATATGTATGCACACTCTTCAATCCTTTTATGTATCCATGCATGTATTTCAGTATGCATACTCTCTAAGTTACACACACACACACACACACACACACACACACACACACACACACACACACACACACACACACTCACAAAATAGCTATCCTGATAACTGCATTTCTAACTTAACCCACTTTTTATTTTAAAATAAGTATTTCACCAACATCCCCCCCCCCCCCCCCCCCCACCTCCTCTCTTACAAAAAAAAAACATGTTTGCTCATTCCCCATTCTTGCTCTCACTCACTCACAGAGACTATACTTAGTCATAATTTCTCACATACAGCTATTCATTCTGCCCTGTCTGTCTAACATCCTTTGCCCCTGAAACACTTGACTCCCATACCCCTCCACACCTCAAAACACAAGAAGCGAAAAAGGTTTTTTTTGTGGCACATCATGCATCATAATATCCACCTGCCTTTTGTGTCCACATGTCAAGCCAGGTTAATTAAGAAATAAAAGTTAATGTAAAGGTTAGCGTTAGCAATTAATGTTAGTGACTTGGAAATGGCGGTTATTCAGCTGGCTTGACTGCCTGTATGTTAGCATGCATGTGGACACAATGGCACATAGACACAATGGTACCTCGATTTTGACACAATGGTTTGGAAATTGTTTTTAATCATAAATCACCTGTCCTATCAACAAGCCAAGGTTGTTTCTGTTGCTTCACTGACTGAATTTTTTATAACAATTTTCTAGCTCTGGAATCAGCTTAGTGGTTTCCAGCAGCCTACTTTTGTTTTCAAACAGGCTGTGGGTGTTTTCAAAAAAACAAAATTAAGTGATAAACGAGAGAACAAATCCAAAGGTATGATTATTTCTTGCATATTTCTTGCATTTCTCCATTGTTGAATTATAATTTTCCAGCTCTGAAATCAGTGATTTTTGGCCTACTGTAGTTTTCAAACATCATGTCTAAAAAAAAAAAAAAAATGTTGAATTGACTATCAAAGAGAGTTATTAACCTCAAATAAAACCACATGACAATAAACCTACACTTTTATGCGCTAACCTTTCTATTCCCACTTACCTAGATATACATATCCTACCCCTTTCTCTCACTGACATAAGAACCTAGTTGATACACTAAGGAATTAGCCCAAAATAAACTTTATACAAAAAAGGCAGCTTATCATTTCCAATAACCTAGCCATACATAACCTACCCCTCCTTCCAATTATCAGTTTCCCTTTAGTACCTCTTCTACCAAATCAACTGATTTCCCTCTTCTCACCCAGAAAACTTCCTTTACATACATTCTTTTTGTAGAGGGCAGTTTGGGAGGGGGGCTTTCCCCCTTCCTGAAAAAGCATAGGTCATGGGTCTAGCCCTGTGAATTTGAAGCATTTTGACTAAAACACCTATCCAACATCTGTCAACTGCTTACCTCTCACCTGTCTTTTATGAAACCATTCTCACCATCTGAATTGCTCACTCCTTTCTGTTCCTCTGCATTTCATCAGAAGTTCTGGTTCGCCTCCGTTATGAGCCTAGAGAACAGAGAACATTCACAATTTTTTTTTTTTTTAATTTTAATAAGAAAAAAAACAACAGAAAACATCATCATTAACACAAGTGTCTACTAAAGAGTTACCCAAGTCTACTGGTATAATTATCAGGGGAAAATGCACATCATGGTTGTTCTAATTTTCAGTATTATCACCACTGCTTTCCTGGTGGCTAAAATCAGATGCCATGAACAAGACAATGTATCTGACATTTTTAGAAAAGTAGGGGTTTGGGTTAGTTTTGGGTTTGTTTTTTGTTGTTGGGGGTTTTTTTGGTGGGGAAGAGTTGTTTGGGTTTTCTTTGTTTTCCAAACTACTTGATCATTTGATGTCCATTTTCCAAACCACAGATCATTCATTGTCCGACCATATCACCAGTGTGCATGCACTTTTTAAAGATTTTGTCATCTTTTGTTAATGGCATGCAATGGCCTAATCTTCTAAAAGGCAAAACAGGTTTTAACATGAATGCAAGATGTTCTGTATGCATTTATACAGAGGGCCTTGGTGTACAGTTAGTATCATCTGAAAAACTTTTAGGACAATAGGGCCTGCATGTTAACTACAGGCATCTTTGTGGAAATATGAGGCAAGGTTTCCTTTGAAGAACTCTCCTTATCTGAAAGACTATTTAGTGGAGTGGATTCAGTACCCGTGTTAACTTGATGGGGGGGGGGGGGGGGGGGGGGAGGAGTCCCCTCAAACTGATGCCTCAACAGAGACTTTCATTAAACCTGCAGCGATCTGACTGCCGTTTCCACTTCTTCTCGGAGGATAAGGTGACTGCCTGTATCTGTGCCTGTGGGGACATTGAGGACTTCTCAATCTGCTGTGGTTCTGTAGTTGTACAGGTCAGAGCAGTATTCTGTCGATCTGTTCAGAATATCCTGGTTGTCAGTGACTGAGTGAGGCACTTCCCATTTTTGTTTAGGACTGTTGAGCTTTTTCCCCGTTTCGTGTCCAGTCTTTCACCACATGATATGCTTTCTTGCTATTGTTTTTCTTGATGTTCCCTTCAATGTCCTGGCACTGATCACCAATCCATTTCTTTTTTGCTTCTGTCGTGGAATTCCCAATTCTTGCCCAGTGCAGATTCTTGCCCAGTGCAAACGGCCTAAATGATTTTTTTAAATGCCACTTTTATGTCAGCAGATTGCATGAAATTCGGGCTGCTCTCCTAGGGGAAAGCAGGATGCTACAAGTGCAAAGCCACCCTTTTTTTTTCCTCTTATCTGCAACTGTATTTGTTTCCCTATCAGAGTTGCTTTCTTTCTACAGAATTTAGGGAAAAGAAAGTATGGTCAAGAAGGAAATGGCTTCTCAGTGAGCTGCACTGTGCATTCATACCAGTTAAGATTTATGTCTCCTTTTTTCTAGTATGTTGGGGCCACTGCATGGTGTCTGCATAGCCTCAACAAAAACCAACCACTTCCAACACCCCCATCCCGAATGACAAATGCCTGAATTTTAACTTCTAAATTCATTGTTTGTTATCTTTGTCACCTCTTCAATCTACAGGCATCCCTTCCACCGTGCTGACACATATTTATCTCTCCCGCGCAGAGAACATACTAAAGGAAAGCTGGTACCTGGATCTGGATGTACATTGCATAGTCACTTCAGTAACAAAGCATGCCTGATGGTGCTACTTGGTCGTAAAATATGCAAGCAATAAAATAAAACCCTCATTTTTACGATTTATAATCATAAAAATCAACAGATCATAGTAATTAGCATTGCAATTAATCAATAATTACCATCATAGTTTACTGAGAAACTTCTCACTCGCCTCCACGAGGTTCACTTTACCATTAGCTTCCGGGTCAAGTAAGCATAGTGTCTTACAGCCTATAGAGTGCTAGTCAGAAAAGCGCTTGCCGATTTTCGCAGATACTTACAAGTACGAAAAATACTCTGTGTTGTTTTGTTTGGGATTGGAGACATATAGATGCCAGGTAGTCTGGAGAAGGTTAAAAATAATCACTATTTAAAAATTAAAATGATGATTGCTGTATTCTTACAGTGTTGACCCCGCGCATGCATATCATGGTTTGGAAGCTGGGGGTCCAGCCTGAGGGCGTAAGGGCGCTGGAAAAGAAAAAAAAATCAAACCAACGACATTAAATTGTTCAAAATCACATGAGTTTTGCGACTACTTTTTCACACACAAAAATAATTTTTAATACTGTGGTTACCTTGGAGTCTCATGTGTATGTGTAGGCGAACTTCTGCGTACCCCTATAATTGATGACGTAAAAGCGTCACATCAATAATTAGCTTCGGGGTCGTGTAGTATTGTCTATAGAATGCGGGTCGGAATTTTTTTTGTCGCTTTTCACAGATTTTTTAAAGTTTGAAAAAATGCACTATGCGCTTGTTTTGGGGATTGAGGACATAGAACAATACCTGGTCACAGAAAGTTGGAAAAAATTATCAAAATTTTATTTTTCACTGATACAGCCTTGACCCCCGCGCATGCACATTGTGGGTCTAGCAGACAGCAAAGGACTGAGGGGGGGGTAGAGTGTTCGAAAAAAAAAAAAAAGAAAATTTCAAACCTACCAAATTTGTATTGTCCTGAGTTTTGAGCCAGGGACAGTTCTTTGTGAAAAGTGGAAAAGTAGTTTTTATTTCCATGGATGCCTTAGTACATGCAGTGGGAATGCAAGAGTGATATTATATATGAAAACAGAAGGGAAAAGGTAGTGGAAATGATGTGTAGCCTGTTTAAAGCTCTGGCTCCCCTTCGGCTGCACACCTGAATTAGAAATTGGCACTTTTCCTTCTGTTTTTCTATATGACTTTTATTATCATACCACAGCTACAAAGGCATCCACAGAAAAAAAATTTTACATCACTTTTTTTTATAAATGACTAGCCTCTGACTCAAAACTCACGTGATTTTGCACAAATTAATGTTGTAGGTTTGAATTTTGTTTCAGCAAACACTTTATCCCTCAGTCCTTTATTTATTTATTTATTTATTTATTTATTTATTTATTTACTTATTCTTTCTTTATCTATCTATTTCTTTCTTTCTTTCTTTCTTTTATATCGAGAATAATGGGATAAGCACTCTGTGCTTTTTTTACATCCAGTCCCGTGTGTATGCAATTTTGTAAATGTCATCTGTTCCACCGGCGCACGATGGCCTACTCTTACGAAAAGCGGAACAGGATTTAATGTGTGCGCAAGATGTTCTGCGTGCGTTCACACACGCGGCCTCGGTTTATAGTCTCATCCAAAGGACTTTTGGGGAGAGTGGAGTCAGCATGATGTTAACTCAGGATTGAAAAATCTATGAGGGAATCGAACCCAGCGTCAAATTGCCAGTGCAGTACTGTCTGCTAGTTTCCTAACCAGAGATGGTTCGAACCACAATTGGAGGACGCCAAGGATTCTGCTCTCTCCCACCCTCTTCAACATCTTCTTAGAAAGAATAATGGCTGATGCACTTGAAATCATGAGGGAACAGTCAGCATTGGAGACAGAACAGTCACAAACTTACTTTTTTTCCGATGACATCGACGGCTTAGCTGGAGAAGAACAAGAGCAGTCAGCCTGGAAAAGTCAAGTCAAGTCAAGTCAAAAAACGATCATCCCTGAAGGGCAATATACCGACAGGCATATTGAAACGAATCATAATAGAAGACACAAGATGTTACATTTATATTTGTTTCAAGTATTATATGATAGCTTCAAATAAAAATATCACAAACGCTACCTTACTCTCGTACGCACGCACACACGCAAACGCACACATACACACACCCATGTATGACCATTTCTAACTTTCTCGTGACTACCTGGTATTGTTCTATGTTCTCAATCCCCATAACAAGCACACCGTGCATTTTTTCATACTTTAAAAAATCTGTGAAAATCAACCCAAAAAATTTCCCACTGACATTCTATGGACCTGCAAGCTAGGCCCTAAAAGAGGAAATTGTGCTAGGCCTAGGCCCTACTAGTCTAGGCCAAATGACGTGATTCGTTTGTGGGGCTGCAACTAGACTCTACTCCTTTTTCTTTTTTAATTTTTTAATTTTATATTATTATATTATTTATATCATCATCATCATCCACATTATTATTTTATTTATTATTATTATTATTATTATTATTATTATTATTATTATTATTATTATTATCATTATTGCATTCGGTGTGTGCCCCAGCATTCACGCTGCACGAACTGTAGCCTGGCACTGTCTCATGACTCAGTTCCATCGAATTCAGATTGCCTTGCACTACTTCACTTTGCACCTTTTGCAGGTGGGAATGGTTTCCAACACCTGCGATAGAATGATAAAAGAAATAGCCTAGATGGGCGCTGCCCATAAGAAGCTGGTGTCTCTAACACCTCGCTCCCCAACGACCCTGCAATAGGTTATGGGAACACCTTTACCTTTTATGCTTATGCTGTGTGTGTGTGTGTGTGTGTGTGTGTGGACAATACTTTAATGAGCTTGGCTTGCTATCCTTTGGCCTAGTTATATGCCACGCATTACCGATCCCAGCATTTCATAGTCGTTGGGGTTATCCTATCCGATATGAAATTTCATATGCCTCACACACACACACACACACACACACACACACACACACACACACACACACACACACACACACACACACACACACACTATTGATTTATAAATATGCATGCAGGATATCTGTAGCTGGCGCACACACACACACACACACACACACACACACACACACACACACACACACACACACACACACACACACACACACACACACACACAGGGGACGGGATAGTCTAATGGTCAGAACATTGTGCTGGCAATTTGACGACCCCAGTTGATTCCCGTTGAAGGCGATTTTTCCCCTGGAGTTAACATCAGTGCTGACTCCACTCTCCCCCAAAGTCTTACGGATGAGACTGTGAACCGAAGCCCCGTGTGCGAACGCACGCAGAACGTAAGAGTAGGCCATTGTGTGCTGGTGGGAACAGATGACAATATTTACACAACTGCATAAACACGGGGACTGGATGAAAAAAAGCACATGAGTGCTTATATTCGATATAAAATAAAATATAAATAAAATAAATAACACACACACACACACACACACACACGCGTGCGCGCACGCGCGCGATGATTATGCATAATATGCACTGATCTGCATGAGTGTCTAACGCTAGGAGCGAGACTCTTCTTTTTTTAACATAAAAAGGTAGGCTAAAGGTATTTCCATAACCTATTCAGTCCTGGGGGTGCAAGGTGTCAGAGACCTTGACTTCTAGGCTACATGTCCAGCATCCAGGGGGGGTGGGGGGGGGGGGAATGGATGGGGGGCGATAGCCTAGTGGTCAGAACATTGCGCTGGCAATTTGAAGACCCGGGTTCGAGTCCGGTCGAGGAGATTTTTCTCCTGGAGTTAACATCAGTGCTGACTCCACTCTCCCCAAAAGTCCTTCGATGAGACTTTAAACCGAGGCCCTGTGTGCGAACGCACGCAGAACATCTTGCGCACACGTTAAATCCTGTTCCGCTTTTCGTAAGAGTAGGCCATCGTGTGCCGGTGGGAACAGATGACATTTACAAAACTGCATACACACGTTAAAGTTAAAGTCTGTCCCGAAACCTAAGGCTCATCAGGCCGGTGCTTATCCCGGTTTCTGTGGCGTTAAGCCACTGAGAGTCATAGACTCCCCCCTGAATAGGACGCCAGTCTATCGCAGGGTTAACCCCCAGCACAAGGTTGGTACCCCTTTTACACCTGGGTGGGGTGAGAAAATAGCCGTAAAGTGCCTTTTCCAAGGGCACAACGCCATAGCCGAAAGCTGGGATCGAACCCGCAACCTTTAGATTACGAGTCCAACGCCCTAACCACTAGACTACAACGGCGGCTATACACACGGGGACTGGATGTAAAAAAAGCACAAGAGTGCTTATCCCATTATCCTCAATACAGAAGAATAAAAGAATAAATCAAATCAATCTTGAGAGTTGCGCCCAGCTCCTCTCCCTCGCTGCTTTGTCCAACCGTCCATGTTCCTAAAGAGGGCAGGTGGGCTATTCAAAGGCCTAAGCAGCTGAGTGAATTGGGGGACTGTGCTGAAGTCTAACTGCAGAAACGCCATTGTGTGCGGGTGGGAACAGATGACAATATTTACACAACTGCATACACACGGGGACTAGATGAAAAAAAGCACACGAGTGCTTATCCATTATCCTCAATATAAAAGAAATTTTTTAAAAACAAAAAAAACACACAAAAAAACCCCGGTCACCTATCCATGAGGCAGCCATGCTCAACACTGCTTATCCTTAGCTTGGGGAGAGGAGTGCTCTGATACTCCCTTTCAACCACGATAAGGACTAGTAGGCCCTAATGGTATTCAGAGTTCTGAGGTCTGTTCTTTTGACAGACTAAACCGGTTTTACAGAGCTCTGGGGTAATGTTTGTTTGCCTGCGATGCACTCTGTGTGTGTGTGTGTGTGTGTGTGTGTGTGTGTGTGTGTGTGTGTGTGTGTGTGTGTGTGTGTGTGTTTATTAATTTTCTTCCTCTTGTTATTGTTTCCTGAGTGTATGCAGATTTATTTTTGACAATTTTAAGTTTGGGTTGATATGTATTTGGGCAATATTCCCATTTCCTTGTCAACACCGACAAGCTTGGTAACAAGGACTCCTTTATTCATTATTTTTGTTGTTGCTGTGACTGAGCAGTAGCAGGCCTATTCAGTTTATCTATTAATTAACAGGCAAAAATGGGGATATATGCCTTCATGACTATGACATTGTTTCATCTATTTTTCCCTATCTTAATCAACAGGAAACTACGAAAGACATGTGAGAGTTGGTCTATGAAAACAAGTGTTTCTCATTATGTGTACTTGCTCAACAGTGAATATTCGAGGTCAACAGTTTTTGTTTTGTTTTGTTTATCACTCATCTTTGAGCGTCTCCTTTTTGTGGCAGTTTGAGTTTGATAATCGGCAGTTTAACTTTTAACAGTTTTGGGTTTTTTTGTTTTGTTTTGTTTTTTGTTTTGAGCTGGCCTGTTAATTTGCATCTGCAATGCAGATAAGGGATCCTCTCTCTTCTCTCTCTCTCTCTCTCTCTCTCTCTCTCTCTCTCTCTCTCTCTCTCTCTCTCTCTCTCTCTGTGTGTGTGTGTGTGTGTGTGTGTGTGTGTGTGTGTGTGTGTGTGTGTGTGTGTGTGTGTGTGTGTGTGTGTGTGTGTGTGTGTGTGACTGTTTGCTTGTTGTTTGTTTGGGGTCTTTTTTGTTTGCTGTTTGTTTTTGTGTGTGTTGTTGTTGTTGTATTTTGGGGGGATGGGGTTGTTGTGTTGTTGGGTTTTTTTTTTTTTTTTTTTGGGGGGGGATGGAGGGGAGGGAGGTTGGGATGGTGTTTGTGGGCGCTTCACACGTCTCTCTTCAGCCGCCTAAATTCTCCTTTGTTTCTTTACATTTCTTCTATTTCTTATTTACGATTTTATTAGTACCTTTGAATGAAGATTTTTTCCATATTGATTTTTATTTTTATTTTGTATAATACATTTACAATATATAAGCTGATACCACATTATATTGTAATGCGTTGTATTGTACTGTAATCAATATTGTGTCGTGGTATTTGTCCTTCTTGATTTCTTTTTTGTTTTGTTTTGGATGATACATTTACTTTGTATAACTATATTACATTATATTGCAATGTGTTGTATTGCATTGTATTGCATACTGTGTCGTGGAGCGCTAGCAGTCATAATACATTTACTTTGTATAATTATATCACATTATATTGCAATGCGTTGTATTGCATAGTAGGGCCTATTGTATAGGCCTACTGTGTCGTGGAGGCTAACAGTCATGATACATTTGTATGTATCACATTAAATTCCAGTGCGTTGTATTGTGTTGTATTGTAGGCCTATACTGTATCGTGGAGCGCTAACAGTCATCAAAGATTTCGGATGTGACTATAGGCTAAACCGAGGCCCCGTGTGCGAACGCACGCAGAACATCTTGCGCACGCGTTAAAACCCGCTCCGCCTTTCGGAAGAGCAGGCCATCGTGTGCTGTTAGGAGGGGATGACAAAGCAAAAACAAAAGCAAAAAACCAGCATGCACACAGGTGTCGTGTTTAGACACCATCCCTGAGGGGAAAAAAATGGGTAGGCGCTGCATTTGTGGCGACGCGCTCTCCCTGGGGAGAGCAGTCCGAATTTCAAGCAGAGAAATCTGCTGTGACATAAAGTGGTATGAAATAAAAATAATTAAAAAAAATAATAAAGTATGGGCTGTGTCGCTCACATAGTATGGTGCCATGTGCCATCCAACATCTTTCTTATTGGTGAGGGCCTGTATTTCCCCATGTGCGTTGGGGTCTCGGTTTTTCTTTTTTGTTTTGAGGTGGGTTTTTTGTTGCTGTTTGTTTGCTGGGGGGGGGGGGGGGGGGGGGGGGTAGCAAAATTTTGCCGTGCACATCTCTTGTTTCCAGACTTTTTGTTGTTTATTTTCACATGCCCTGAAAATACTGACAGTTTACTATCATCTCATCCCGAAGACCAGTGTCTAATATAAACCAGCGTTTTTGATTTAGTGATCTAATGTTTCTGCTTTGTTGTTTATCTGTTAATTCTTTCTTTTAACTTCTCATTCATATACTTTTATCCATTTTCGAACTTCGAGTCACAGACTATCAGTCCCAGCAGGTAAAATAAAAAAAAAAATGGCCCCAGAGTAGAGAGAGGCGGTAGGTGTCCCATAATCTATGTGGTCGTAGAGGAGCGAGGCATCAGAGACCTCAGCTTTTCTTGGGGCCAGCATATTGAGGGCGGCGTCCATTTCCTCTCCCTCGCTGCTTTACCTTCCCTGGTCCTAAAGAGGGCAGGTACCCATTTACGGCTGGGTGGACTGGGGGACTGTACTGAAGCCAAGGCACGCAATCGGTCACCCATCCACTTGGTAACCACGCTCGATGCTGCTTAACTTTAGCTCGGGGAAAGCCATTACAAGAGTAGAGAGTTTGTGATAAATGTGGTGAAACCGAGGTAGGTGGTGAGTGTGCAGTCAAAACACAAATCAATCCCAAAATACTATCATAAAAATCCATATGTTATCAAGTTCCACGAATGGTTTAGTTCCAAGAGGAACATTTTGCTTATTATCGGTTTCACAGTTTCTTAAAGAAGTACTGAAAAACTGTTGACTATATAGGGCTTATATTCAAAGAGTGACACCAGTGCATTTGTTTCATGCCTAAGTTTACTTTAGTATAGATATGGGCAGGTGTGTGTGTGTGTGTCCCCTTCAATAATTTTTCAGGCCCATGTTTGTTGCTGTATTATAGGGCTGTGGGCTTTTTCAGGGTGGGGAGTTGTGTGGGTTTCCGCTTGATTTACAACGTGAGTGCATTATGAAATTCATTGTGTAATAAATGACTCAAGTTGTGAGTATTTTCACATGCCCACATCTGCAAGTTGCGGTACTGTTAAATTTCATGTATCCACAGTAGGGTTTTTGTTTAAAATAAGATCTTGAATCTAGACAGCGAGAGGTAGGCTTTGATCCCCATCTGAACCTGAAGCCTTTTCACTAGACCACGAGTAGTGATATGAATGCTTCTCTTTCAGAAAAAACCCCCCCCACTAAACAGAGTACTGACACTCAAAAGAACCTATGACAGAGTCGAACTTGGCAAAGTTCTTTAGAAAACACCTACAAAAACAAAACAAAACAACGTTCATCCTACTTCCCAAGACGAACACGCATATGCAGGTATGGTGGCATTACTCTTGTGGCAAAGTGCTCTCTCTGGAGAATGCAGCCTAAATTTCACGCAGACAAATCTGCCTTGACTATAGGTGGTAAACAATGCAAAATAATGAATAAAAAATACAATACAGTACACAATGCCAATGTTATTTGCCATTGTAGATGACATTGACAGTCTAGCATGATCAGAAAAAGAGCTTACCAGCCTAACAGAACACCCGAATGAGGCCTCCAAAATAAACGGCATGGAAATCAGTGCAGAGGAGACCAAACTGATGACCAATAACGCCAAATGCATCAGCACTGATATCAGGGTCAGTGACCAGAAGCTGGAAACAGTTCAAAGCTACAAGTACTTGGGAGCCGTTGTATCAGACAAGGGGTCCAAGCCTAAGGTAGTGTATATATATATATATATATATATATATATATATATATATTATATATATATATATATATATATAAATATATATGATCGGGGTACCTGTCCTGTCCGGGTTGTCAGGTCTCTCGCCGAAAAACGCGGGGCCGTCGGCACTTCAGCAGGGTGAGCTCCGAGGTGACGTAAGGGTTGTTCTGTTTTCGAAACAATGGGGAGCTCTCGCTTTCCCTTGGCCCTTTTGGGCTTCCCCTCTGTGGGCGACGGTTTAAAGAGACGCCTGTCCTCTCTCGCGTGCCCCACTCGCACAACCGCGGTGTGGCACACGTTGGGCGACCGCCCCCTGGCCTATTTACTTTTCTTCTTATAGCCGCCGCTGTAGTCTAGTGGTTAGGGCGTTGGACTCGTAATCTAAAGGTTGCGGGTTCGATCCCAGCTTTCAGCTATGGCGTTGTGGCCTTGGAAAAGGAACTTTACGGCTATTTTCTCACCCCACCCAGGTGTAAAGTCGCCGCTGTAGTCTAGTGGTTAGGGCGTTGGACTCGTAATCTAAAGGTTACGGGTTCGATCCAGCTTACGGCTATGGCGTTGTGCCCTTGGAAAAGGCACAGTACGGCTATTTTCTCACCCCACCCAGGTGTAAAAGGGGTACCAACCTTGTGTTGGGGGTTAACCCTGCGATAGACTGGCGTCCTATCCAGGGGGGAGTCTATGACCCTCAGTCGCTTAACGCCACAGAAACCGGGATAAGCACCGGCCTGATGAGCCTTAAGCTCGGACAGACTTTAACTTAAAAAAAAAAAAAATATATATATATGATTGCACAGACAATAACAGCACTGTCAAAACTGAACACCATCTGGAGCGATGAAAATATTTCACTCAACTCCAAGATCAGACTAATGGGCTCCCTTGTCATATCCATATTCCTGTATGCCTCTTAATCGTGGACTCCAACTGCAGATTTGGAGAGAAGAGTACGAGCGGTAGAGATGAGATGCTTCCACAGACTCCTTGGCATCTCATACAGGGACGACACAAGCAACGACTCCACTCTCCCCATGAGTCCTTCGGATGGGACTATAAACCGAGGCCCCGTGTGCGAACGCGTGCATAACATCTTGCGCACGTTAAAACCTGTTCCGCTTTTTGTAAGAGTAAGCCATTGTGTGTCGGTGGGAACTGAGGACAGGATTTACAAAACTGCATGCACACGGGGACTGGATGTAAAAAAGCACGAGTGCTTATTCCATTATCCTCGATATAAAAGAATAATAATTAAAAAAAAGGTGTGCATAACAGAACCATTGGGCTCTACAATAACCTAACCATTGTAAAGAAGTGTAAACTTAAATGGTACGGGCATGTCACAAGATCAAAGGGACTAGCAAAGACAATACTGCAAAGCAGTGTCCAAGGAGAAATAAAAAAAAGGCAGACCAAGTTGTGAGGACATCAGCGAATGGACAGACCTAGAACTCCATAAAACCCATAGAACAGAGAGAGGGATGGAGGGAACTGGTTGTCAAGACTTCGGGCATGTCCCCACAGTTGCCAGACTAAGGGAAAGAGAGAGATAAAGAGACAATACACACATCTACCAAACTCTCTCTCTCTCTCCACACACACACACACACTCATGTATACACTCAGCACACTAAAACGATTTTATATGTTTTAACAAATTTTATTCCATCCAAATAAATCAATGTAATACAGACTGATGATAACCAAAATACTGTGGGAGCTAGACACAAAGAATTCCATTCCATCACAAGATTCTGGACAATAGTTTGCTTGTACATATCAAAATCCTGAGGAAAAAAAAATCATGTTATGATAAAAAAAAAAAAGCTGGCAGAAAATAAAGCCACAGGATATATGTTTCTACTTTTGAAAGGGAATTCTAATGAAGACTATCTTCATTTAAAAAAAAAAAAAAGGGGGTGGGGGGAGAGAGAGACAAGACATACAAAATCTGACAAAGCATTGATCATTTCCAGCAAACTTAAGTGACAACACTCCATAGGCACAGTAACAATTCACATGAAAAAGTAGTAATAAAAGATTTCTAATGCATTTAGATATTTTGTTTGTTTTATATGTAGGTGGTTGTTGTCGGGTGGGGGTTTGGGTTGGTGGAAAAGAACACAACCTTTTAGGCAAGTTTTTCATTTACACAATGCAAACTACAAGCAGTCAATATTTTATTATACAACACAATGGCATCAACAAATACTGGTGAGCAAATAGAATAAGCACAGAGTTCAGATAATGACCTATATGACAATTGATTAGATTTTTCATGATAATATTATTTTGCTACTGACCCTTACTGCTCCTGCCCCCCCCCCGCCCCCCCAAAAAAACAAAACCCCAACCAAAAACAAAGAAAAAACCCCAACCAAAGCAAAACAAAAATCCAGAACCAAAAAACCCACACATAACAATAAAGAAAAGGTTATGAGAGTCTGCTTACCTCATAAGCCATCAACTTTTCAAGAGTTTTTCTTAGTAATGGTAGGCCAAGCCAGTAAAATTGATAATTTATTTACTTTCTACACAGACACACTATCACAACACTTTTCCTTTTGATTCACTCATTCCATGTTTACAGATCACAAGTTCACGTGACATCAAACACATTCTCAAGCCAATGTGAGGGAATGTGAACAAATGGATGGGATGGGGAGAGGAAGAGAAGAAAAATGAGAAATTGGAATTAGGAGGATTTAACTTGGCTCTTTTATATGAAGTCCATATCACCTATAGAGGCAGTAAGCTTGATACATAGAACATTATCTGCACACACATCCAACACATTATTGACAAAAATGAATGTTTAAGCCCATAGATATGCTCTTCCCAAACCCAAGCCCCTATAAGTATTGTGATACCATAACCTTTACAGGTAACTGGGTTTTTTTTTTTTACAAAAGAAAACTTTAAAATTTGACATGAACACACATAAAAAATTCATGACCCACACCGTCTGCTATGGAACTTTATTATTTATTGTACAACAAAATTATCACACACACACGTCTTTCAACCACCACACACAGAGAGACTTGACACAGAGAAGTAACATGAATATCAGTCTGATTAGCAGAAAGGCATTTCAGTTCAATAAACTAAATAGCAATGAACATTACAAACATAATTCAATTAAGACTCAAGCTTGGTCTTACACACATGCAAAATAATACACCAAAACACACAAAAAAAGCAAAACTCTGAAACCTTTCTTGTTTCAGAGGTACTTTTTCACACATATGAAATACCTTGACACTGTATCCAATTCATAGCGAAAAAGATGGTCACTTGAAATATTTTTCAAGTCCTTCCAAAAATGTTGTTTCCCCCTAAAGCTTAAAATGCTTTTGCAAATATGAGAAAACATAATTCAATTAAGACTCAAGCTTGGTCTTACACACACACAAAATAATACACCAAAACACACGGAAAAGCAAAAATGATTTACTCTGAAACCTTTCTTGTTTCAGAAGTACTTTTTCACACAGTAATGTAGTTAAGAGAAAAAAAAAACACACACAAAAAAAACATCCTGTGCCTTTGCCAACTACAAAATGATTTATACAAATATTTACACATCAATACAGCAAATTAACAGGCAGACATTTTCCTTTTTTTTTTGGTATTAAAAAAAAACCTTTTTCACTGCACTAACTATTTGTTAAGCCGCCGCTGTAGCCTAGTGGTTAGGGCATTGGACTCGTAATCTAAAGGATACGGGTTCGATCCCAGCTTTTGGCTATGGCGTTGTGCCCTTGGAAAAGGCACTTTACGGCTATTTTCTCACCCCACCCAGGTGTAAAAGGGGTACCAACCTTGCGTTGGAGGTTAACCCTGCGATAGACTGGCGTTCTATCCAGGGGGGAGTCTATGACTCTCAGTCGCTTAACGCCACAGAAACCGGGATAAGCACCGGCCTGATGAGCCTTAGGCTCGGGACAGACTTTAACTTTAACTAACTATTTGTTATTAAAGTACACTGTCACAAATAAAATCAAACTACCGATGTTCAAACCTACAAATTGATGTTTTCTTTACTACTAACAAAACACAAAAATGAGGATGGCTCCCTCAAAACTGATGTAATACAAGTAAAGAATACATCCTTTTGTTTTGACACATTTAATACACAAAACTTATCATTGCACACACATTTCATTGTTTCTTGTATCCAGATACTTCAAAGAGCTTTTATCAACACTTGAAACTAATGAAAATAATACTTACAATAATACCAATGATAGTAAATGAAAATAATGATTAGTACGCCAGACCTAAAGATAATGAAGGCACGACATTTACAAAAGTAGCATAATGAATTTAATCTAAACATTCACACCCACATTAATAAAGACATACATACACACACAAGGATGAAAAATACAGGAAAAAATGGGTGGTGGCGATGTACTTCTAGCAACAAACAATGAAGAGCAGTTTACTTTTCAGGCAGAGAAAATTGCCATGACCAGACACACTATACCACAACCAGATCAGAAAAAATATGCAGCTGGTCACACACAACAGTATTATCAGAAAACCATGGGTCGATATTCCAAGCATCTATTAGCAGTTTTGACAACCTCCTATCATTCAATCACCACTTGTGTGAGAATGATCCAAACACAGCATAAAACTTCATAGATATTTACTTTTAACAAAATGTACAGCAGCAGAGGAGATACAGTCCTCAAAATGCCCTCTCCAGGTCTTGAACTTGTGGTTTACAAAGTATTGACGGTGATTATTCTGGTAGTCTTTTGATGTAGAATGTTTGTATGCAAGCACTTGTGTGTGGAGATGGTGTTTTTGATCCTGTTCTGATTGGTCAAGAGAGAACAAGAGAGAGAGAGAGTGAGTCAAGACAGAGGTACTTGTAAGGGGAAAAGAAAAAAAGTTTTTTAGAGAGAGAGAGATCATTCAGGTGTTTTGTTAAAAATTGTTGAACTGCTTGGGGTGATGAAAAGAGTGCTTGACGTAGACTTGAAAGAAAAAAAAGGTAAGTCTGCTTGAGCCGAAGTACAAAGTGCTTCGCATAGACTAAAATATTTTCATGTGAAAACATTGTGACATGGTTGTGCCATTATTTCAGAGCTGGATTATTGCATAGCAATTGCTTGTGCAAAACCGACGATGCAATATTTTTCCCATGCAACAAAATTAACGTCTGAGATGGGTGGGGTTTGAAGAAAGAGTGCTGAGCAGATCAGGTCAAAGCCAGGTTCAAAAGTAATGACAAAGAGAAAGAAATAGTCAGGCTGGTCAGAGATGAAACTTGTCTGCATACAAAAAACACAGAACAGAGAATTCAGGTTTGGTTGCTTCTCATGAAGGAAAGGTAGGTTAGCTTCAAAATAATGCATTTTTTCTTTAGATTTTAAAAACAAAACCATCTTCTCCCTCCCTTTTAATAAGAAAAGAAAAATATGTTTAAAATGCGACATATGGTCATAATTGGACTTCATTTTTTTTCCCACTGATCTTTTATCCATTTGTTTATACTTACCTGAATCTGCCAAATGCCCCCACAAAAAAAAACCTCAAGTAGGAAAACAGCTAACTTAATGGTGGGTAAAATGATCGCATAAAAATCTCACCATTGGTGAACTGTGAAGCTCTCTCTCTTTTTCATTATCCTTTTTTTGTTATTCCAGTGACTTTTTGAAACTGAAAAGAATGGTGGCTACGATAAATATGAAATGAATCAGAGAAGAGAGAGATCTGACTAACATTCCCCTGGCTAAAACTATATTTATCCTATAAGGGTTAAAAAAAAAAAAAGGAAAAAAAAACCCAAACAAAAAAAGTGTTTGTATTCTGCCACCTGCAATAAAAAGCCTTCACAGAGATGTAGCTGGTATTACATGCACACACACATGGAGAGCCTGGCAGCAGAATTGTATTGCACTGTCTCCCAGTCAAAAGTGTTTCCTCTTATGACAGTTGCTGTTGCTGGATAGTGACGTGTCGCTTCACATCAGCATTGAACAGCTGTGCAAACCCTCCAGTAAACCATATGCTACTGGGACTTGCCTCTTGCAGTTTTGGTCAAATTCTTTTTGCGCATTTCTGGGAGTATCTTTAAACACCAACGTTACATCTAAAAATCCTGATCTGATTAAATACAGCTTGTCTTTGAGAAGGAACTGGGGCAATCCTAGAACACTCACCCCCCAGCACCAGCCAAAGTTGTTGCTACAATCAGCTATTCTAAACTGAAAGTGAATTTTGAACTGAAATTGTTGTGGCAATCATCTGTTCTTAGTGAACAGTCAATTCTGAACAGAATCTGTTGTGACAATCAGAATTATTAGCCAAGTCTGACTGGGGACAGGGTGGATCTTCATCAGAAGTGAGGAGAAAAAACCCAGGGCTTTCATCTCTTAAAAGCGTTCTCAAAAATATTTTTACAAAAATCGCAACTCCAGAAAAAAAAATCCTTTGAAAGCTACCAAGCACCCTCCTCCTATACATTTGGAACCAAATCAATGACACTACAATTTTGGCTTCATTAATCTAACAAACCCTGGTTGCCAGCTGTGACAACAGGAGGAATGACCCCTCTATGCCAGTAGTAGCAACTGAACTTGGCAATATTTTCTCATAACTTCCATCCCCCAAAATTACACGGACAATGGAAAGCCATTTCTTTCCTTTTTGATCTTGCATCTTTGTTTGATCCCTCATATCTCTCTCAGATTAAAAACAAACAACTTTCCCACACAAAATCAGATATAAAAATAAAATGGTGAAGAAGCCCTCTGTCACTGAGTCAATTTGTTTTGGTTCCCTCTAACACCAGTACTGAGGAGCCGGGCAGAAGCGGTTGTATGATTTTTTCCCCCACAGGGCTTCTAAGGGAAGGCGTTGATTTTATATGGCAAAACCCCCCAAAGGTCTATCTGGCAACCACTGTATCCTACTGGCCAACACATGTATAAAATAAGATTAAGGCCATAAACTCATTCACCAGGCAGTGTTCTAACCATCATGTGAATGAAGCACCTCTCTTTCTAGCCAAAGCCATCTTTAGAAGCATTGCTGCAGACAGCTAAGTGTTTCTCACACTCTCTTTCTGCTTTGCTTTTAATTTCTGTGTTGTGTATTATTATACCGTTTTGCAGGGTCAGAGGCCCAACTGCAAAATTGAATGGGAAGGCTTTCTTAAAAGGATGATGAGTTTAGTCAACTGCTGTAGTTAGTGCTATCAATAACACCATTGGCTAACACATACAACTCTCCTTTTATTTTTGTACCACTTTCATTTTCTGCTAAAGCACGAGTCCCATACATGCCTGAAGTGGTGGTCAACTTTCTGAAAATATAGAGGCTCTGAATATTTGATTCAACTCTGATTTCAGAAGACACCACCCCCCATGGGATTGCTGGGGGCTCTTTCAGAATAAACAGCATCCCCATTTTCAGGAAATTCCGTGCTAAAACTGTCTTCTTTTGTATCACTTCCTTTGTTTCCCGTCTTCTTTTGTATCACTTCCTTTGTTTCCAACTTTTCCTTTACGTCTATCCCCACTCTCTTTTGATTATAATCAGCTGAGAAAGGTCGAGGACAGAGGGAAATGGAGAGAGCTGGTTGCGAGGTCTTCCATGGTGCCCTACAGTCTTCCATGGTGCCCTATGGTCTAAACAGACTATGGGATAGAAGAAGAAGAACCAGCCCATTCTCCTGCTTTTTTTTTCTCAAGCATATCCAAATTTTTTTCCTCTTAACTTGATGAACTGCCCTGAAGGCAGAATGCGTCGGCTGAGGTCAGCGGGCAGACCTCCTATAAAGTTACAAGCGTAGGAGAAGACCAGGCACTATGCATTCCACCCCAAAATGAGGAAACGCAGAAGAAGACATCAAAATGAAAGCAGGTAGCAAGGGGAATTGTTAAATATCACTCAGTTTCTCTTATGCAGTAAAATGTCTTTTAAACAAATGTTCATCCAGTACTTTAGAATGTTTAATGCCTCTGTTCAACAATTAACATTTTCATGAATTGTTATTTTATTTATAGCAGTCTGGGACTTCTCCATGGCTACTGTTCAAAATTTGTTGTTTCAATTCTTTAAAATTTTGTTCGTTATATATGATTATCAATGAAGATGAAGTTCTGTATTTGTCACAAGTCAGCATTCAATAAGGTTTTCACTCAGATTTCTTTTCAGTTTCATACTTCATTTTCCTTCTTACTTTTTTTGGTTGTTGTAAGACTGTGTGTGTGTGTGTGTGTGTGTGTGTGTGTGTGTGTGTGTGTGTGTGTGTGTGTGTGTGTGTGTGTGTGTGTGTGTGTGTGTGAGTGAGTGAGTGAGTGAGTGAGTGAGTGAGTGAGTGAGTGAGTGAGTGAGCGAGCGAGCGAGCGAGTGAGTGAGTGTGGGCGCATTTTGCAATTCATGCAAGAATGTGCGCGAGTTTGAGTGTGTGTGTGTACATGCAGGTACCCGTCAGACATTCTTCCTATTATTAAGAATGGACAACGAAAAACATCACACACATGTACTGTTACAACATAAAATGGAGCAAATATTGATGTCTTTCCACAATATTTGTGCCCAACTTGCACAAGCTGTGGGTCAGTTTTATTTCATTTTAATATGTACATCAACATGGTTCTCCATATGCAGTAGCAGAGGCACAATTATTCAAGTATCACATTCTGTGGACTTAGAAACATACAAAACAACTTACCCGATCATACTTAAAAAAAAAAATGTTACACTGGCATTCCTGATGCATTAATTAAATTGAATGACCTATCATTCCCACACTGTCAACAGCTTTTCACCTGAAGTCTCCATGTCACATAACTATTCCATGTCAGCTTGTGTCCATGGGTTCTGTTTTGATCTGGGTGGGAGGTTGGGAGGAGTTATCAGTTGTCGTGGGTGTAGCAGTGTCAGGAGAGGTAGTGGCTTTGTCAGGACTGGAGGTGGCTGTGTCAGGGGTGGGACCAGTACTGGACGTTGGGGTGGGGTCAGTTTTGGTGTCTGTGGACTGAGAGTCCTCTTCAACCTTATCGTCTGATGCACTTTCTGATACAGGGGCGGGTAGAGCAGAGTCTGTTTCTTTTTCTGCCGGTTCTGTTTTGATTTCTACTGCTGCTGGTTGTTTGACCTCTACCTTCTCCTCTGTTACAGGACTATCTCCACCTGCTTCTTGTTTGATAGGTCTTTCAACAGAGTCCTCTGTGACTGGTGTTTCTTCGCTAGGGGCTGCCACACTTGCATCAGGGGGCTCTGTTTTGATGGACGTAGGTGTTGGACAGACGTCAGTTGCTGGGGAGTCTGTGGTATCTGTGGGTTCTGGCTTTGCATCCACACTGGTAGTTGCCTCTGATGCAGTCTCTGTAGACGCTGATGGTGAAGGATCAGTGGTCTCTGAGAGTTCCTGCTTGATCTGGCTCACCAGAGGATTGGTCATAGGTTCCACTGTTGGGGTGGGTGTCACATCAGTGTCTGTGCCCTGAGCAAACAAAGTATACACCTCAATCAGTGCTCAAATGCAGAACAAATGATTTGATTTATGCAAAAATCTAACTTAACCATTGTGCATTTACTTTGGTTACCTTCAGCTTCCTAAAAGCAAGAACCCTTAACCTGACTTTCTAAAAAAATAATGTGCAAGAGATATTTTGTGTGCCTGGACACAAGAACCAATACCAAGTCAACTCTAGGGAAAAAAATTCGCTTGGACTGACAACTCAGCAGACTCCAACTCTGACGGGTCATTTACTGTCAGAGTACAAGTTCAAAGTTTCTAACACAAGATTATCCTACTCCCCCACAACAGGCACTATTGACTGCAACTGCAATTACCAAGCAGCAGCACAGGGCTTCAAGTATAGACCCAAAAAAAGTTACAGTAGTTTGAATTCAAAGTGGTGAAGTGGCCATTCTGAGAAATGTGGGTTAAAAGTTTCTTGAACTGTATACTTGTGCCTTGATGAGAAGACCTTAGCAACAGGGCTTTCAAGCTTTATCAGCTGAATTGGGCTCTGATACTTTGGAATAGGATTTTTAGATGCGTGAAGAAACCAAAAACTGCAAAAACATGAATACTGCTAAAAATAGGTGTAGCCGCCTTTTCCAGCCTGTAGGCGAAAACTCTACCTGTGACTTAATGTTGTACCCTTCTTATAGGCCAAAAGATTAAATCTAGGTGAAGGCTAATACAGTGCCTTTTCTTTTCCTCAGATTTGACAGATCATCCCTTTCAGAAAAGACTTCTAATTGTGGTTATATCTTTTCTTCTGATACAATTATCTCTGACTGCAACACAGAAATTAAGTCTATGAAACTTAGGTACGTTCATACTGCCACTCAAGGCTACTGCATGGACAGATAAAACTCATGTCAACATGTCCAACCTCTCTTTAGTTTCACTTGCCCTGCAGAAGGTATTCATACTGCCACAGACACCATGCTCGAACCCTCCCACAAAAAAAATCCAAACCCATGTTGTAGCTCTACTTCAGCTGTCTGCATGGCCAGGAAACAATGTTGAGTGGAAGGGTTTCCCTTCTTTTTCATCGCTAAAAATCTTCCAGGTGTTCATACAGAATTGCTGCTGTATATGCACGATGAAAGTCGAGGCAGTTTTTGTTTATCGAAAACAAGCAGCCTGACCAGCCTCCCTCTTCTTTCTCATGGATGTAGAGCATGTGGATAAGTATTAATGCTTTTCTAATGTGTGTGCGTTTTTTCACGCCTGTTCTATGAGTGGTAGTATGAACGTAGCCTTATAATGAATATACATGCATCAAGTAAAATATCAGTTAGTAGACACCAAAGAAGAAGAAAAATGTAACATACCTCTCTCACTTCGTCGTAACAAATTGGATGGTAGAACTGTAAAGGAAAAAAAACCAAAACAACCCAGTTAATACACTTTTGACTTCACAGTAAAATACGCAGCCCCCCCCCCCCCCCCCCCCCCCACAAACCCAAGCTATTTCCATCTTCTCTTGCCCCAATACTGCACTAGTCTTTGTAACAACATCTACAAACAGTTTTGTTGTAAATGGCAAAAAGTATATGAAGCAAACAACATAGGAATCCACACACATAAGCCATAATAAAAAATGAAGAATTTTGAAGTATTAGGACTTTTACGTCCTGGAAAAAAAAAGGCCAACAATATTTTCCTATTATAAAAGTGTTCTGAAACATTTCAACCATTTCTTTCAGAGACTTGATGAATGGGCATGATGTCAATTTAAATATGATGCAGAAGACAAGAAAGTTAACCCTTAGTCTTGTATACAGAACTGACGCGATTAACTTCCTGTTCATGGAAGGAATTGGCCAAAGTGAGCTGAAAATGGGTAGTTATATTATGACGCGTAATATCTCTCACACTTTAGAACATTCCCAGCCTTGCCCTTTTTTCCTAGTTTGATGGGAAAATCAAACTGAATGTCAAGTCTTTGGAGGAGACGCTAAATCAGTTGGACATGCGTCCTTAGGGCCTTGTGCATGTCAAAAGAACCTGTGACTAATGAAATCAGAGAGCATGGAGGTACCTCCCAACCGTCCTGGCAAAATTGGTAGGTTCAATTCCTAACTGTATCCCAGAAGTTGGAATGCGGCTACCTTAATAGCGGGGGGAAAAATGGTGACATACGCAAAAATCTCGCCATTTGTGAACATCAGAGCCCTCACTGATGAACACCCCCCCCCCCACCCCCCCAAAAAACCACAACCCCAAACTATAGAACAGATCTGCGTGAAATTTGAAGATAATGTTGGCAAATGATTGTTTTATATGTCACATTATTTTACTTTTATGTCAATGTTTTGCATCAAAGTTATTTCCCATAAATATGATGTTACCTCTAGCAAACAGGTTAAAATATACAGCACTAAAACAAACAATAAACCAAACAAGCTTTATGTATAAAAATAAAACAAAAATTTAACTTAATGCTGCATTGTCAATTGTACTCCACTGGCTAAAATTGGCAGAAATCACTTTAACGAAACACCACTGGCCAAGCGACACACACACAAATTCCATTAAAAATTTTTTTTTTAAAAGAACAGAAGATCACTACCCACAACTAAAATGAGCTGACACCCCCCTCCAAAACAGACATTTCAGTCCACACAGCAGTGTCTGGAATGAAGTTATCACCAAAAGAAAATGATGGGTTAGAAATTAAAAACATATCTTGTTAAAATCCCAGGTCATTAATGCATTCAGGTGACCCAGTTCCATCACTCTAGCTATCTTCTCAAAGTCCTAAGGGTCTTTTATACAGTTTTAAACCCTGGTAGCATGGCTCCCGGAACATTCTGCAATTACCTTTCACAGCCACACGGCGGATCTCAGGTTATATCGGGATGACATAGATGGTAGTAAGCGAAGGCTCATTTTTGCTTTCAAAAGTCACCCAATAAATGTTAAGGCCACTGTAGGGTCGCAGAGAGGGTTGAAGGTTGCAAGCAAGCAATGAAGAGCTTGATTGGTTAATAGGGTAAATTAAAAATTTTTTTCAGACCAGTTGCAATTGTTTTTAAGAAAATGATGGCCAGCATTTGCTCCAGAATTTCTTGAAGCCTTTTGTGAGTTTTTTTGACAAATTGACAGCGAGGAGGAGTTTTAGAGGCTGGATTTGGTTGAATTAAATAATGACAGAGATGATGAGGTAGGATTGTGGAATATCTTACAATTATGGGGGTAAATGTTGACACAATCCGACTAAATCCAGCAGTGCTAGTTTTGCTGGATGCACTTTTTCGCTACTCAGCGATTTCAACATCATAGATTGTTTCACTTTACCCATAAACTTTGTTTTGCTTAACCTCTTTCTGTGGCCATGAACACCACAAGTTCAGTAAAAAAAAAAAAGGCCACAGAAAAATGGCTTGAAATCAGATGCCTTACCTTTCCAGATACAAAAGCTGCATTCTGCAAGTGCCATTCCTCTGCTTCCTCATCCCAGTAGTTCTCAAAGGGATCTCCACAAACAGCACACAACTGCAAAAGAGGTGAAAGCTTCAAAATAGGGTTTACTTTCAGAAGTCTTAGCACTTGCACAAAAAACTATCAGTAACACTTTTCAATACACTTCCACAACTTTTTTCTTGTTTGTATTGGGTATGCATTTATTTTTATCTGTGAGAAAGCATAGAATAAAATTCACTTTCATGTAGTGTATGTCATCTGATGTATGCAAAAGTTAAAGAAAAACAGGGTTACATTAAAAGATTTGATAACAGAAAGATTTGATAACAGAGAGAGAGAGAGAGAGAGAGAGAGAGAGAGAGAGAGAGAGAGAGAGAGAGAGAGAGAGAGAGAGAGAGAGAGAGAACTCAAACCATTTTTTCACAAAAAGGCCATTGGCCCATACATGAAGGGGGTTGCCTAACTGCTTAGTATATTTTGGTGTGGGATAAAAAAACGACAGCAATAACAACAACAACAAAATTATCATATAACTGCAAAATCAATAACAAAAATATGACTTGCGATAATAAAATATCAAGAGAGAGAGAGAGAGAGAGAGAGAGAGAGAGAGAGAGAGAAGAGAGAGAGAGAGAGAGATTGATTTACAAAATGCCACTTACATCCTCAGTTTCATTGCCGGAGGCTGCTGGATTATAGATGACTTCGACTCCTTCAGGGGCTTTGATTGGGAACATGCTCTGGTTTCCTTCAGTCGTTTCCATCTTCTCTTGCTCAAATACTGAACTGTACTCTGTAATACAATTCACAGACACTTATGTCATAAATGGGAAAAAAGAACAGATATAGTCTCACAAGTACTCTTGTTTTCCTATCTCACTGGGTTAAAATTACAGTCTGAGAGGAAAAAAAAAAAGGACCCAGAGATTCTGGGTTTGCTCCTTTCACCTTTCCAAAGATATGCAATGATGTTTATTATGAGGATCTAGGACCTCTGGTTGTATTGTTCAAGCGAAGGCACCTGTGTTAATTTGTTCAATCTTGAATCTAACATCTGTTCACTATTTGTGATTTCTGACGACAGAACTGCAGGTTTTGAATACTTGCTTCAATAAATGCATGTGGTTTCCTTTGTAAATAATGAGAGAACTTTTGCTATTGGCAGTGCTGATTCTATGATTTTACAAAAGGGGAACAGAGGCCCCCCTGAAATGGAAAAAGGGAGTCATTAGTCCCCTTCTCTCCCAGACCACCTACAGACCTATACAGAAGAGAACGGGAGTATTAAACATTTAAAAATTTTTTTTTTTTAACTGCACATTTACATTGTCAGGGGTGATATACCCTCTTGCCCCCCCCCCCCCCCCCCCCCAACTGAACTTAAAAAAAACACGAATAATTGATCAAAGCAACCAAACTTATCCAAACAATATATAAAATCTATTTACTGTCTAAAAACAATTACTCACTTGTTTCCTCCGACTCATCCACCTCTTGAAACAGAATCCAATCCTGCAAACAGATAAGGCATAAACATACTTTACTTGATCAGGTTTTCCCCTTCACATCCAATAATTAATGGAACAGAACTGGAATATGGCATCAACATATTATTTGTATAGAAAACTGCAAAGTTAAAGAAAATAGAAAAATTAATCATATTAAGCAGAGGTCTATTTAATTTTTTTTTCTCAGCCTCCTAGAGAAACGTGACAGTGTCAACTTCCTGTTCGTAGAAACCTTTGGCCAAAATGTGCTGAGATGGGTAGATATGTTTGAAATGTTCTATCTCCATTGCTATATTGAACAGATCTGAATAAAATTCGAGTAAAATGTTGGCAAATTATTGTTACATTATTTTTCTTCAGTGTCTGTGTCAGTTATTTAATTTATCCATAATTATGACACAATCTGTGTAGAAAGTAAACAGCATAAAACATAATTAGGTGTGAAGTGTTTACATATATTCTGGATAAAAAGCACAGCAATACTGAACATACAACAAATGAACAACGACATGCTTTATGCAATAACCCTTTGCTAGGCACAGCAAAATCATTTGTTCACTTTTTGCAGGGCACAAAAAATAGAGGTGGATTAACTGTGAGTGGGTGTGTATATTTATAACATACAATCATTCTGTAATGCCTTCACAGATTTTGACGAAATAAAACCATGATACAGAAATGATTAAAAAAAAAAAAGCCCTATTTTTTCGTATTCTGAATAGATCTTTCTGTTTGGTCATAATCAGTTTTTGTGTGTCACAGTAAGTGATGCACTAACTTTGGAATGTATGTATGGATTTTGATGAAACAAAAGTTAAAACAATCAGAAACAATTACGGAAAAATCATTTTTCTACCTACTGTTGGTTATCTTCAGGTTCATTTGTAATTATTCCCATTGGTTTGCAGATGATTGTGTTGTATGCTAACTTTACAGTTTGAGTGGCAACCATGTCAAAGTCTCAAATAGCAACAAATTTACAAAATATATCAAATTGTAAACCGATGCTGAACCCAAAATCTATAATTTTCTCAATTCTTAAGTAAAATTCATAACATGCATTAGCTGTGTTAGTTTACAATCAATTTGCCTGAATCCATGCCAAAAAATGATTTTGCCACCAGCAGCCATTACACAAACATTCTCATGAGGCATTTAGTGAGCATGTGCAATGAGAAAATGTATCTATCGTTGACCATACCCCGTTTATAAAAGTAGCATATCATGACACCGCCCATAACAGTGCTTTATGAGTAGCGACCTATCAAGCTTTATGACATTAAGAGCTAAGGGAAAAATGCATTAGCATATCTTTACAAATGGAGCTCATTATATCTTTTAATTTCCTGACCCTGCAAAAGAACTCAAATTTGACTTACATTCAGTTCATAAAACCACTTTCGGTGGCTGGCTATCTTTGCAGCTTCTTTCTCCCTCTTATTCAGTCTGAAGTGCCAGTCAAGATGCTGACGGTACTGTTCCATTTCTTCCATCAGAAAACGGCATCCACATGATGAGCACTGGATTCCTTGATATATCTCATGAACCACACCACTGTATTGCCTGGAAATATCAAATGCAAAAATATTACTTATAACAGCTTCTCCAGCAATCATTTGGTGTCTTAGTATGAAATGAAATATTTAAAAAAAAGCAAAAAAGCAAAAAGCCAAAAGAAAGCAAAAAAACAACCAAACCCACCACAAAAAAGACTTTTTGCACAGACTTAAAAAGTCAATGACAGGAAATGATAAAGAACCCATAAGCTCATTCAAACATAGACTAAAGTTCAGCTTCAAAGTTTTCTGAAATTTTTTATACACTACACTGGTCCCTTATAATCCCAGGCAGCAAATAGTGTTGCACAATCAACCCCCCCCCCCCCCCCCCCCCCAAAGCTTTTTATGGAGTTCATATGCTTATGCCTGGTCTGCCCTTTCAGCTTCCTTGGACTGTATCCTACAAGATGCCTTTGAAAGCTTGTAAGGTTTTGTGAAAGTCCTTCAGATTGAGACTTTTAACACATGTCTTGTGTGCAAATGCATGCAGAACCTGAGTTAAAACCAGTTTCACCTTTCGGAAGAGTAGTTTATTGCATGCCGACTGGAACAGATGACAACCCCCCCCCCCCCTCAATTCCTCAGCTAGAGCTCCATGGTTCACCAAGGGGGGAGATGTGTATGCAACTGTTCATATCCCCCCCCCCCCCCCCCCCCCCCCCCCAGGCAGCCACATTCAAACTTTTGGGATGACACCCATGTACAGGTTTTCAAATTTTTGTTATCTGTTCATACAAGCACAAAATAGCCTACTTTTCTAAAAGGCGGAATGGGTTTTTACCATGCGCATTAGTGTCAAGTTTTAGACACCATCCCTGAAGTCAAGACGCGACTACCTTAATGGTGAGCAAATACAAAGTTTTACCATAGATAAACCTCGGAGCTCTAGTCAAGGAACAACAACAAATCATGTGATATGACCATACCACTTCAGTTTTTTTTGTTTTTTTGATGATAGGTCTTCATAGAAGACTAAGCTTATCTAGTGATGAGTACTTTCTCATCTGTGATACACTCTACAAAGAGGTCGTATTTCAACTGCCTGAACTACATGGGACACCAAGTATTCTCATGCAGCTTCACATGCAAGCTGCAGATATCTTACGCCACTGTCTACTTGGGATAACATGTGGGACAAACTAAGATCTTAGAGAATGCTTTTAGACAAGCATGCCAGCTTCATACGCGTCTGCTATGGTAGGAAACAAATGTGTGTTAACAAAGCCTATTTGTATTCATACACTTCATACTGTAGGACTTGCAATTTCTTCTTACATGTCCTTGTAACTTTATCCCCCCTCCCCCCAGCAAACAATGTCAGTAGACAAGAAGAATAAAGTGCTTTGTTGACAAAAACAATTTTATTGCTAGGTGCAAATTTGGCTGATAGTTAAATTATGTTGCTACATTTTACTAGATACTAACTTTTTCAACTTTCCTGTCTGGAAGTCTGACAGATCTGGTGGACGTTCCAGAGGTACCTCCTTTTTCGGTGGTGTCTGCAAATTAACAAAACAGAAGTCAGTATCATAAACACAGTGCATACACTGATAACATGACTATCAGCAGAGTAAAGCATTTCTTGAGAAGACATTGCAAAACCATAAATACTTCCACTCCCTGCTAAATTACCCCCCCTCCCAACCCTGGACTTAAAAAGTGGCTTTTGCCATCCACAATAAAACATTTTTATCTGGTTCAATTTTTTGGTTTCCAAGATGCCATATAAAAGGAAACAAACCTAAGTGGGGATAAGGTAGGCTGATTTTGTTTCAATTCAAATTGACATTTATAACAATGGCAGGATTTGTGGGAAAGGAAAATGGATGTGAGAAGAGGGGATTATTTTTTTTTAAAAACCTACTTCTGTATTCATTTATCCAGTGTCTTGGAAAATAAGGGAGAAAAAGGAAGAAAAAGAACATAAAATGACTTCTCTATCTTTTTCAGCAAGGATTTTATCCAAATATATTTACATGTGAGTGACTTACTGTATTCTTCAATATACAAAGCATGCTTGACTCCTAGCTTATGCCTTGTGAATATGCAATATTTTGCTGTAATCATAGGCAATCTCTCATTCTAACAAAGGGTAAATTAGATTAAAAAAACCCCCAAACCAAATAACCTAAAAAGTTCTACAAATGAATACTGCAATGTGTAACATCATAATTGATTATCAGTCACTGGTAAAGACTGAGGTAGGACATGGGGGCTGAAACTGATATTATATTGTTTACAAGCTCATGTTGGAAGTTGTACCAGATATTGTAAGTATGCCACTTGTACAGATTAAAATTCCATAAATCACTCAGTTCTATGCAGTTGCCGTGATAGAAACAATCTTATATGGCCCCCCAAACTAAATATTTCAATTTCAATACTTTTTAATTTTTTTTTTATAACAAGTACAAGACACCTGTTTTTACAGACATGTTATACAACCTAAATTCTTTAAATTTACACTGGGAAATTTCCATATTTGCATACAGTAATTCTTTAAACTAAAAAATACAAACCCAACAACCAAAAAAACAAACCACCCTCCCCTTCCCACCCCACAATAAATTCCCATGATTTTGACCAGTTTTAGACCAGTGTCTATCCTAAAAACAAAAAACAAAATGAATAAATACACAAAAAACCCAACCCCAACACAAACAAGACAAAAAAACACATACACTGGATATTCCATCATAATAAGCAAAAATATAAAAATGGGGAAAACAATCGTTTTCTTTATTAAAAAAAACACAAAAAACTATAAAAAGTGTCATGGTAAATAAAACTATAACAAGAGTTTGTCCCCTGTCCCCTGAAATCAATAATAAGGAAACACCACGAAGATTTGAGTAAAATACAAAATGACAGAGTGAGAGAAGGCCAGTGACAAGAAAACCATTCATGATCTATGCAAAACTTCCGTACAGAGCAAAGATATGTAATTATATATGCATGCCGAGTTATTTTAACCAGTTTTTTTTTCTTTTCTTTTTTCTTCTTATCTGAAGGAAGACAGAACCAAAGTAGAAACAACAGCACTTCCCTACAAATCCTAATACTTTAAAGCACAGATTTATGATAAAGGTCTTCTACTTCTAGCCCAGAGAAGCACTTATTTCCAGTTTATAGAAGGCAGCAGAATATCGTCAAGCAACAACATACCTTTGGCTTGACAGTAGCAGCAACAACAGGCTTATCCTTGGAAGCTTCTGATACCGAAGGAGTGGACACAAGTGGCTTGACTTCAGGGACAGTTGTGGTAGTTGATGTCACAGCTGCAGGTTGGTCCTTTTCCTCCTTTTTGGCAGGATTCCCAATGATCCCTGCATTCAGAAGTTTCTGCAGCAGTTCATTCACATCAGGAATAGCAGCAGCAGTGGTGGCAGCTGGGGCAGAGGTAGTCACGGGAACTGGAGCAGGGGTTGATGCAGGTACCTGAACAGGAGGGTTTGGAGCCGGCGCTGCAGTAGCCAATGTTGGAATGACTGCAGGCTGGGACATCTGAGGGGGGCCGACTGGAGCCAGTGGCATGGAAGGTAGAGATGGTCGCTGAACACCAGGTCCTCCCATCATTTGCTGCAGAGCTTGAGGGTTCATACCTGGAAACCCTTGAGCAGGGTTCATGCCCTGGGACACTGAAAAATCACACACTTCTGTTATGTTATGCAGCAACTTCTATAGGTTAGTTTGGTTCTACAAGATTAGAAACTTTAAACTCATTGCTTTCAAAGAAGCACCAGTTTTCTGGCATTATTGATTAACTGCACAGTATTGCAGTGATTAGTTTGTTTCTTTTAAATTTGGATGCTTAACGATAAAATAAAAAGTTTTATACCGAAGCATCATAATGTGAAACAAATGAACAACAGTGGATGGTGATTAACAAGTTTGATGTTGCTTTCTGACACAAGGTGTTTGAGAAACTACAGACTAATCTTTCTCTGAAGAGATTTCATACAATAACTCCACCTCTCTCTCCTTACTTTATTCATTCCCCTTGTTCTTGGTGGTGTCTGTTTATTTCATATTTTGGATGCCTGTGGTTAAAATTAAAAAAGTTTCGAACTGACAATGGCACTTTCGAATTTATTGTTTTGGACTCGGCGAGTTGTAAACATACACGTTTCTTCCTTCCAACATGTCTTTTCAAAACAATCTCTCACTTACTGGGAATGTCTAGCATCTCTTAAACATATCTGATGCTATGGGTCAATTCAGCTCTATTGTGAAAAAGTTAATCCAAGTTTCAAAATCTATTAAGAACAAGTTCTATTCAAGTCTTGACTTTTCCTTTAGAGAAAATTTTTCCACTCAGATATTTTTCTTTGCTTAAGTGCACCTCATTGGTACTTTTACTTATTTCACATTTAATACTGGCTTTGAGAAACAGAGGAGCAAAAACATACATATATCATATATGTATAACATATATATGTGTGTGTGTGTGTGTGCAAATAAAAAGATAGAAATTTATATAGCACTATATCTTGTAAAAAGTAATCAAAGCACTTGCATTCAGCCTCTTCTTACACATACAACCGATAACAATGAAAAGTAGAAATGAATTCAACTGTACTGTATACATGGGCGAGTGCGCACACACACACACATGATGAAAAATTCTGAGGTGGAATGGGTAAGAAAACTTACTCTGAGGAGAAGCAATCATGCGCTGTAATCCTTGCATCACAAGGGGGTTAGCCATGGCTCCTGTGAAGATCTGTGGCATACTGGCGGGCAAAGGCATCACACCAGACATGGCCAACATCAAGGGATTCAAGTTGGGCTGGCCACTCCCAGGCATCATCATAGGTCCACGCACCATAGGGCCTCCCATGCGCTGCATGCCCATTCCAGGATGAGATTGCATGCCAGGATGAGGCTGCATGCCAGGATGGTTAGGCATGGTCATTCTGCCTTGACCTTGAGGCATATGCTGAGGCTGTGGACCAAATGGAGGCTGTGGACCAGGCTGAGATTGAGGGCCAGGTTGAAGCCGAGGCCCAAATTGAGGTTGAGGGCCAGGGCCAGGCAGATGTTGCATACCAGGCTGAGGCTGCATACCAGGCTGGGGCTGCATACCAGGCTGTGGCTGCATACCAGGCTGTGGCTGCATACCAGGCTGCGGCTGCATACCAGGCTGTGGCTGTGGACCAGGCTGCATACCAGGCTGTGGCTGCATACCAGGCTGTGGCTGCATACCAGGCTGCGGCTGTGGACCAGGCTGCATACCAGGCTGTGGCTGCATACCAGGCTGTGGCTGCATACCAGGCTGTGGCTGCATACCAGGCTGCGGCTGTGGACCAGGCTGCATACCAGGCTGAGACTGTGGACCAGGTTGAGGCTGCATACCAGGCTGCAGCTGCATACCAGGCTGAGGCTGTGGACCAGGTTGAGGCTGCATACCAGGCTGCAGCTGCATACCAGGCTGCGGCTGTGGACCAGACTGCATACCAGGCTGCGGCTGTGGACCAGGTTGAGGTTGCATACCAGGCTGAGGCTGTGGACCAAGCTGAGGCTCTGGCTGTGGCCCAGGCTGAAGACCTGATGGTTCTACATTGTCATCTGGTTTATCTGGTAGGCTGTCTGAGGGCTTGCTCACAGGAGCATCCATTTCTTCTTTCATTTCTTTCTTCACAACATTATTTTCTACTTCACTTCCAACAGGCTGCTTTGCACCTGGCTCAGGTTTGGGGTCTGATGGTGCTGGGCCAAACTGACCTACATCAGGGCCTGGGAGTGCAGGATGAGGGTTTGGTACTTGGGTGCCATTGGCAGGCACACCCTGAGGATGCCTTATGGGCTGTGGCATGGCGGGAAATTGTCTGGGCTGGATCTGACCTAACAAAACATCAGTGTCATCAAGTCCTTGTGTGATTTCATTTAAAATTTTCACATGTGGTATGGGAGGCTCAAGACGAATGGAGTGAGCACGACTACCTATCATGATGTTTTTGGGGACATTGTTGAACTTCACCTCAAACCACTTCCCATCAATAATAACTTCATGGGCAGGTCCACCAAAAGCAAGGATATGAGGTCTATTTCCAATTTTGACTTTCACAGCATGGGTCAGGGGCACAGAGTAAGCTACATCATCTATGATCACATTACGAGGACCACCTTCAAAACGGATTCCATGAGGTTTTCCATTGTAAATGATCAGAGGGATTTTTCGGTCCAACATCAACTCACAAGACTGTTGGTCTATCAAGATTCTGCGAGCAGGAGGGGCAAAAGCAATCTCATGCTGTATGTTTTTAAACATGATTGGACGAGGAGGTCCTCCAAAAGGTCCTTTTTCAAGTCGGTCCACAAGGATCATATTATCTTTACCATCCACCTGAAATTCAAAGGTGCTTCCATCAATGGTTATGTTCTGTGATGGGGCATCCATGCGGACTCTGTGGTGTTGACCATCAATCCAGACATTCAGGGGAGGACCCTGGTAGTAGATTTCTATTACCCGATCTTCTAGATCAACTGCTTTCCTTGAATGTCCAAATGAGTACACCTGCCTGCCATTCAAGCGGATGCCACGTGAAATCGAGTCGGGGTATATTTCGAAGTCATGGCCATATAGCTTTATCTGGCGGCGGACATCCATCTTCACTTCATAGGGTTTGCCATCAATGACCACTTCCTCTTGCACTTCTTTAGCAAGCAACCCTTTCATGCAAGACCACCGGGGATCATCCATAGGACTGCCTGGTATAATCTTGTGCTGCGTTTGTTCTGGACCAGCTGGGCCTAGAACAGCTCCAACAGGAGCAAACGGAACAGGTCCTTTGTTGGGCATCCTTGAGCCATCCATCCTAGGAATCATCTCCATTCTAACTTGTGGTTCATCCATTCTTGGGCGTGGCCCATCTATACCAGGTCTTGGCCTATCCATCCTTGAACCTGGAGGCATCATTCTTGGTCCAGGTCCACGAGGGCCAGGTCCTTCTGGTGGGAGAATTTGAGGTCGAACAGGGGGGCCTCCAGGGCCTTTGAAGTCCCGTGGAGGTCTTGGACCCTCAAAGTCTCTTGGAGATCTTGAGCTTTCATAATCGGGTGATCTACCACCAATGAAGTCTCTGGGGGGAATGCGACCATCACTGTCTCTTGGCATGGGGTCATTCAATTCCCTTGTGGGTCTGAGTGGACTGTTAGTCTCTCTCAAAGGCCGAGAACCTCCAATGTCCCTTGATGGACCTCTCTGGTCTCTGTCTGGAAATCTTTCATCATTTTCCCTTGAAGAGCCTCTACCATCAAAATCTCTTGGAGATCTTCCTTCAAACTCTTCATTATAATCTGACAGACCTCGGTGATCAAATCTCCTGGGAAGTCCTCTCTCATCCCCCATAGGTGGTCTTGCACGTGGGCCCCAAGGCCCATATGCTTCAGGCTGACCTCTTCCATCAAAATCTTCAGGATCATATTCTGAATGGCTCTGATCATGGAATGTCCTTGGCTGTCTATATTTCCCCTGAGAAGCAAACTCTTTGTGTGCCCCTCTTTCATCAAAATCTTGATGTTGATCTCTATCATCAAATGCTTTAGAACCCTGATTTCCAAATTTTCTGGCCTGCCGATGATCAAAATCATGTTGACCTCTTTCAATAAAATCACGAGAAGAGCCCCTATTGCCAAAGTCCCTTGATGTGACTCTCTGATCAAAATCATCTCTTCTTTCTTTCCCAAACTTTCTAGGATGATCAAATTCATCAAAAGCCATGTCAGAATCATCATTGGCAGATTCTCGCTTGCGTCTTTCATGCCAATAGGGATCTCGTTCATCGAAGTCCTCATTGTATAAGCTATCACCTGCGGGAGGGATTGGCCTGTCCAAGGGCACACCAGGAGCATGGCCTAACAGAGGTCGTTTCGAGGGTCCTTGACCCTCTGGGTATCTGGAGCCCTTCCTTCCATCAAAATCTCTTGGTCCATCTCTAGGATACCCCCGCCTATGCCTGTGTCTTGGCCTGGGCCGTGCATCATAATCTTCTCTGGGGTTTTCTCTGGCATCAAAGTCTTCTCTAGGACTTCCTCTGGCATCAAAATCGTTCCTTGGACTGACACGGATATCAAAATCAGCTTTTGGACTAATGAATGGTTCCTCTTGCAATCTTCTATGCCTGCGAAAGTCAATATCCCTTTCATCCCTTTGGGGAGGAAAATGTTCAACTTCTTCACTGTCTTTTCTGTGAATGGGACCACTTTTCCTGAAGTCCTTGTCAGCTGGGTGTGTACGGTGATCAACATCTCTCGGATCTTCTTGATGTTGATACCTAAAGCGGGCATTTTCCATTTTGGGGGGTTTAAATTGCTCCGAGTCACCGTCATGTTTCTGGCGGCGCTGATGATCATAAAATTGACCCAACTGACGCAAGAGTTTCTGATGTTGATCATGAGTCATAGTCCCTTCCTCAACTTGCTTTGCAGCTTGGTTTACAATTTCTTCCTGGTTTTCCAAAAGGAAATGCTTGGGAGTATCTTGGTCTTCCAATGCATCTTGCTGTGGGTCAGACGATCTAGATGGACCTCTTCTGCGAAAATCAATGTCCTGAAGTCCTTTATCAAAATGTTCATGACGTGGTCCACTCACTCCAGCTGCAGCCAGAGAAGCGCGACGGACTTCATCAGCAGATTTACGGCGTTCCCTCTCTATAACAAAATCATCTGGATGACTTTCTTTGAATTTGGACCAACGTTGCTGAGCGGGACTTTGCGTGGCCATGTGTGACACTGGATTTGGGAGAACACCTTGTTGTCTGTAGTCAATGTCTTCTCCACTGAAGATGTCACTGAAAAGAAACAAAAATATCAGTTTCAGGAGTAGTCAGGCTAGTTTTGTGCAAGTTTTAACAATCAAATTTGATAAAGGGGCAGGAAAGCCTCGTGGTTAGAGCGTTGCGCTTATGACGTGACAGTTCAGAATCAAGCCACCATTGATGCACCCACCTGTTTTCGGGGATTCTGAAAATACATCACATCATTAGTGAAAAATCAGAACATTTGATGATGAAACAAGTTTTATATCCCTTTATCATTTTTGATACCGTTTTGAATTAATAGGTACCTCCATCTCTCTCTTGTGTTATGCTTTTTTGGTGTTTTTAAAAAAGTAATTTCTAACAGCCAAATAAGGACACGATAGGAAAAAAAAAAAAGATGCATTAGAAAAGTTAAATAATTATGAATACAGACATCCACATGAAGCAGTAATATCTCTCAGTTTCTGCCATACAAAACATACTAACACCTACATGAAAAAGAAAGTTAACACAAACCCCTCCCCCCAAAAAAAAACAACAACCACCCAACCAGACCCAGAACAAAAAACCCCCGCCAAACCCCTGACTACACCCATCAAATGAAAAAGCAGCCCCCCTCCCCCCTCTCCTTAGCACCACTCAGAGAGAGAGAGAGAGAGAGAGAGAGAGAGAGAGAGAGAGAGAGAGAGAGAGAGAGAGAGAGAGAGAGAGAGAGAGAGAGACAGACAGACAGACAGACAGAAAGAGACAGAGAGAGAGGAAGCAAGGGAGTGAGGGATCATGAGTATGTCATGTGTACATGAGCCTGAATTTCCTGATAAATTCATGTGCACAGCAGACAGAAAATCTGTTATTTGATCAGATGAAAATCCCCAGAAATAACTCTAAAGAAATATAACTGAAAAGAAATATCAAATCACAATGGGAACGGGAGCAAGATACATACCCCAAATCTTCCTTTGAGTCAGTTTCAGCAGCAGATGTCTCTGGAAGGGAAGTATCAGCTGCAGAAGCATCAGCAGACTCTTCTGATGGGGAAAGGCGGGCTTTCTTCGGCTGTATATCATTCTCTTCAGATTTATCCTTATTTCCAGGAAGAGGACGCTTCAATAGCGTTCTCTCATCAACATCTTGGAGTTCTTTTCCAGTAGCTGAAGCATCAGAATTGTTGGTCTTGGCAGACGAGTCATCAACATCCATTTTTACCTGACAGCTGGGGACATCACCATCAGCAGAAGCTCCAGTATCACCAACAGAAGAGACAGCAACATCACTATGGGTGGAGGAGGAAGTAAAGTCACTCTGTGAAGTTGATGGTGTAGGAGTAGGAGAGTTCTCATCTTCCTTAGCAATATTATTTTGCTCTTTCTTTTCAAAGCTGACAGGAGATCGTGATCGTGATCGAGTCAGGGACCTAGCAGATGACGTTTGTCTGTAGCGGTGTCCACGGCCTCTGGAGCCTCTTCCTCGAAAAGAATCACTTCGATGGGAAGGTCTAGACCAGTCATCTCTGCGGTCTCTGCTGTAATAATCTTTGTCTTTATTTGGACGTCGTTCTTTACTACTGCGAGAATGATCATCATAAGATCGAGACCTATCAGATTCCTTTGAATCACGTCGCTCTGGAGAACTGTGTGATCGACGAGATCGAGAACTACTCAATTTCTTGTCACGGAAAGAGCTGCGGGTACCTTTTTCTCTTTCTTTGTTGTCAGATTTGTCTGAATTTTTCTCTTCCACATCCTTACTCCTGTCGTCAACTTTCTCACTGCAATCCCCTTTATGCTTTATACCTGGTGAGGTTGATCTACGGGAGGCCTTCTCCATCTTGAGCGGAAATTGTTTCTTTGCTGCTTCTTGAATCTTTTCTGAAGGCACCTGAGGCTCAGTAATTTCTACTGTATTGATTTTGAACTTTACGGGAGCTGCAACCTTTTCTTCACAAACTTCTGACGAGTTGGCATCTTTCTTCTGGGGAGCCTTTTTCGTTACTTTGCTTTTTGAAGAAGTTTTCTCTTTTGGAAAATGAGAGGTGTCTACAGTTTTGGGAAGAGGAATGTTTCCAACAGGTGCTTCTACACTGGATGGCTGAGAGGACAGGGCAGGCTCAGCAGGTGTTGGATTAGAAGGAACAGAAGATGGTTTTGGTACTTTTGTTTTGCCTACAGAGCTAAACCATTCTGTCAGTGTATTTAAGCTGACTTTGGGAGCATCAGGATCAGATCTGTTTTCAGAGGCAGGGAGTGATGATGCCATGGTGACATGTTGGGATGTCTGGGTAAATGGTTTAGATGCCTGGAGTTTGTTGACAGGAGATGGGTAGGGTTTGTCCAGCGGCAAGTTCTCTGCCCGAGTCTGTTTTTGAGACTTTTGATTGTGTAGTGTTTGTGGTTGATCAGTTAAAGCAGTGTGTGGAGGAAGTGGCAAACCAGCTGATGCAGGGGAAGATGGTGTTATCAATTGAGCAGATGGTGCATTGTTCCTCGTCAACTGAGCAGATGGTGCATTGTTCCTCGTCAACTGAGCAGATGGTGCATTGTTCCTGCGCCTAGGATCTCTACTGGCAATGCTGCTGGCTAGACGAGGATCTCTGGCCAAGCGAGGATCCCTTGGTCGTGACGAAGCAGAAATTGCAGATGAAGTTTGTGTAGTAGTCTGTCGCGCAGGCTGTGAAGTTGTCGGATCTGGAGCTACCGACTTGGAGGTGTCTGTACCAGCTCGGTCCTGCAGAGCACGAAGCTGTGCCATTCCACCTTGCTGCTTCTGTTCCAGCTGCACAGCATAGGCACAAGGCTAAAGACCAAGGCCGTGAAACCAGACCAAGTTTTTCACCGGAGTGTTCAGCAAATATCTATTAAGTTTACATTAGAAAACAATCATACATTCTCACAAGTCTCCTTTGACCATGACTAGAAAATCAAAATACCTTTTCCATTTTACAGCTAGCTGAAGTACGGCAATAGAGCAAATTTACAAAAAACAAATAAAAACACAAATAAAAAAACACTACTACAAACAAGGACCTTCAGGCTTATGTTCTAATTGATGAAGAAAAATGCTCCATGCAAGGTAAGAGACAATTTCTTCTGGAATGCTGAGCTTACACACACACACAAGTTTGGTATGTTTTTTAAATTTCTTTTTAGGCAGAAGTAGTAGGTTTTTAAGTGAAATCAACAAGTGCCTAACATACCCACTTGATCAAACTGTAACAAGAAACTCAAAATACCAAATAGGCCTGCAGAATTAATAATGCACAATGACTTCAGTTTTAGGACCCACCAGTAGAAATGTCAAGTGCTTCACAGATAAATAAAAACCATTGATCTTTTCAACCCATCTTCATTTACAAACCCAGGTTATCAGCAGTGAAGAAAGTCAAGCTGTAGACAGTGACTTTAAATAAAGCTACATTTGTTCTTAACACCAAACAATCAAGGTATGGAACTGTGGATCTTGTGACACCATCCAGATTGAAATTATTATCACTTGTTTGTCAGAAATTGAAAAAAGAACCTTACAGCCTAGCTGAATATCCAATTTAAGCTTAAGAGCTTTGAAACACACAAGAGTCAAGTATATAATTTCTGATTAGGATGATATATCCTATCCAAGTAAAAATTGTCTCCAGCAGAAACTTGTCACATTTACATTCAAAAACACAAACATTAGTCGTGAAACTTACGTGACCATAACATTCTCCCAGTGACTAAACTTTCATATCGCAGTTACGTCCTATCTGCTATGTAGTATATAGAGGAAAGTACCACCCTTAACTAAATTTGTTTTACACAAGGAAGCCACACCCATGACAATATTGATTTCCTCTGCACTATTCATTTTTACTGTTTCGAGTTGAATTTACATTATTAACACTTGAGATCTTTCTAATCATATAAAGTTTCTTCAAACATATGGCTTGGTCTCACATAAAAAAAATCCGCAAGAATGACAACAACAACAAAAACTCACACACCTTTCTTTGTTCCAGCTTTGCTCGCGTTTCTGCCAATTCAAGTTCCAGTTTCAGTCTTTTCAGTTCTTCCTCCTTTTCCTGTAGATCTTTCTTTGTATTATCTGGGACAGCTTCTGTCTTAGGAGAACTGGACCAGGCTGGGCTGTTCTCTTCTGAGCTGGTAGCCGAGTTTTTTGCTGGGCCTGGACAATAGTTTTTACTTTATTAATCACTTTTTGATTTTGTTTAACTGATACCACCACCCACTCCTTTCCCCAACCCCCCCGCCCCCCCCCCCCCCCTTCCCGTTCTTGGGCCACACCTCCAAGGGTTACCATGGTAAGATTTTGCATATGTGGCTGTTTTTACCCATCATTATGGTAGGGCAGTCTCTAAACACGCCTGTGTGCATACCTTTAACAAAATTTTGTCATCCATTCCCACTGGCACAAAATGGCCTACTCTTCCAAAAGGCAAAAGGATTTTTAGCATGTGCGCAAGATTTCCACATGCGCTTAAACACAGGGTCTCAGATTACAGTCTCACCCAACAGATTTTTCAGGGAGTGGAATCAGTGCTTAAAATGGTTGGCTAAATCCCAGGCTGTTCAAAATTTTTGAAAAACTTTATTCTTTTATATCGAGAAATGGGATAAGTACTCGTGTGCTTTTTTCATCCAGTCCCCGTGTGTATGCAGTTGTGTAAATATTGTCATCTGTTCCCACCGGCACACAATGGCCTACTCTTACGAAAAGCAGAACAGGATTCAACATGTGCGCAAGATGTTCTGCGTGTGTTCGCACACGGGTCCTCAGATCACAAACACAACACACTAACCACTACTCTCTCTGCCCTAAACCGGTACAGCACTTTAAACAAAGTTCAACATTTTCGACCACTTATATCTGAACTGAAGAATTTTTTTTACGTTACTAGTTTCGGATTGTTCACGATGGAGCTATAAAATTCAGGGAAAGAAAAGGCTAGTTAGCATTCTTTCTTTATAATGCTTAAGCCTGGCCAGCCACAGAGGCAGTTTTTTTTTCTCTTCTCTACTTCAACCTTAAAAAAAAAATGCAATACAAACAAAAAAATAAATGTGACTGGAGCTGCCACATTCAAACCAGTGGTGTAGATTTTTATATATACATATTTTTAAAACTTCTAGCCCCTTTAAACAAGACTGACCTCAGTAATCACAATTATGTAAGGTTCAGCTGTAAAAAGTCACCAGAAATGCAGGTAGGCCATCTATTTTCTAGCTTTTAATTGGCTGTTAGATCCCCCCCCCCCCCCCCCCCCCCCCCAAGAGCTGCAGGAATTTTCTTGTGCTTACCCCATTAACCCCCCCACCCCCAGTAAGAAAAATTTCTGTTGTTCTTGATAGTGATTTATTTCAATGTGTGTGTGTGTGTGATACATGTCCCTCCCCCCAAAAAAACAACAACAAAAGAGCTGGTTGGAGTGTCTTTGTGCTTACCATATTTCTCTCAGAGCCGGTTTTAAAATTTGTTCTAGATAGTGATTTATGTGGATGTATATAGTCCACTACCCCCCTCCCCCCCCCCAAAAAAAAAGCTGGCTAAATAGTGTCTTTGAACTGTATTCAACGACCCTGGAAAAAATGTATTCCCCCCCCCCCCCTCCTGTCTATAGCACATTAAAAAATAGTTCAGTCTTTTGCCTGCAGGCTTATGATCACTTCTTTCCCAAATGAAAAGTTAAGACATAGGAGGGGAGGGTGAATGTGGGCGTCATTGGTTAACGTTTCTGTGGCATTTTGCTTTTCCAGCCAAAATAACTGCAGGTGCCCCCCCCCCCACCAATTTTTTCAATCACTATTAGGCAGCTCAACAAATGTGGATTTTCCCATAACCTTTGATTTCAAATTTCCATGCCTTTTTGTAGTTGGGAGAAATCAGTTTCCAAAACATATAACAGGCACTGACAGTAAATGAGAACACTTCAGTTCTCTACCCCCCCCCCCCCCCCCCCCCCCCCCAACTGATTGAGACATGCCTATACTCTGGTAAGTTTTTCTACAGATTAAATTTCCTCTGACACCCCTTGCCCCCCCCCCCCAACCTTACAAAAATAAAGCTTGGAACTGTGCTTAGCATGTAAAAAAAAAAAAAATTAACTATTACCTGACTCACTAAAAATTTGGGGTTGACATGGATGTTTCCTTGGTCTGGTTGCTGTGCAGTGACCGGCCAGGCAGGATCAATTCTTTGAACTCGTACATCCAGAGCATACAGCTTCTTGTTGGGAATGACCTTACTCCAGGTTTGCCGTAGCTTGTACATGGATGTTCGCGTCTTTTCATCAACCTGTGAAGTTTGAAATGGGAAGGGCACACAATGTATCAAAACTTGTCTGACAAAGATAGTCTACAATACAATTTTTTATTCAAGGTGTTAATGATTCCACAAAGTAGATGATATAGGTTTGGTGGTGGGTTGTTTGTGTTCGAAAAAAAAAAAAAAAAAAAAGGTATGAAATGGGTGATGGCCATAGAGCCATCAGGTAGTAATAGGAGATAAGGGTTTGAATGTTTGGAGATATGACAGCAGATGTCATTCTCATGAAGTTTTGTGCTAGTAACATCGGAAGCTGTTCAGCAAAACAGTGATAGTACAGCAACTGTTCAATGAAAGCAAACATCACTATTTCACTGTTTTCCCACACATTACTCTACCCCTTTTATGCAGAATCAGTCTTACCACTTGTGGATGTGATGCAAGGCCATATTTTGATCATACTATACTTATAGACAGTATATACACTGAAATAACTTCCCAAATGATATTGTTCTTGCTTAGAAAGTGGAAGAAGGCAGCAATTCTATACTTTGAATATCTGAAATTTCAACAAATACTATTTTTGATTATAGAGAAAAAGAATGATTACTGCATCATAAAAGAAAATGTGTCTGGGTGAGAAAAAAAAAATGATATAAAAAAAAATGGCAGTGCAAGAATTATGTAAAGATGCAGTAAAGATACCCATCTGTTCCTTTCAGTGGGATATGGGAAAGCAAGGCAGAGCAGTTTTAGGAGATAGTTTACTGATGCTCTGTAAGAACGAACAGCTGGAAGTAAGTGCCAAGATGATGTTCTGCCAAGATTCACAGAAACCAGAGCTTGCTCAGAAATATGCAGACAATTTCTCTTCAACACAGAAAAACTAAATATTTTACTTCTCTGAAATAGTCACTGATTATTATCACTAAGAACCCTGCAACTAGGTTCTATACCTCCTGGATTACCTTTTAGCTTCCTCAATTCTGTCACATATTTCACTTGAAGATCACGATAGCACAGTAACCTTAAGAGAATTCGACTATTATGGATCTTTGCTTTCAGAAGTGGGAAAGCAGTAAACAAAGATCATCAGAAGTGGGGTAAGCAATGAACAAAGATCATCAAGCTAAAACACTGTATTTAACAATGACTCTAGATGACATGAAATCAGCATAAAGAAGACTACCCACAACTCCATCATCACAACGTATAACCCATACAAAAGAAACCAAGAACGTCTAATTGTTCATTTACTTTACAGACCCAAACCAGATATATCCTCTCAAACACAGCACGACACTATCAACAGTGTCTAGGTTGAAAGCTGCATGTATAATTACATAACTTCCTCGAAACAAAAAACCTCCTGTGTGCACTAGTATATTCTAGCAACTTGTATGCATGCAAGGCATGGACAAAGTAGGCCTAAATTGCAAACAAAAATGTTGTTTGTTTCTCAGCTTTTACTTAAGACAGACCTACTTGAAATTGGCAAATAGTTGGAACACATTCCTTGGTGTCTGCCCTCTCCCCCCCCCCCTTCAGGTGAGGGATTTTGACAGACTGCACAAATCATAACAGGATGTCTAGACATGCCTTTTCTCAAATATGATATCTTAAGAATGAACATGCTATCAGGCCCAAATTTTAAATCACTATCTTCTACATTAATCAATCTTGTGTAAAATGGCGGCTGCACACTATACTCGATATGTTAGAAGACCGCTATAGTTTTTGAGCATACAAGAGAAAAAGCCCCACCCCATTTTGTGGCTTGCAAAAAAAACCGATACCTCCCCTCCCCCCCTTCAGCTATTCAGAAGATGTAGTTAATCATGCACCAAACATTTGGGTTATAGGCCTACTCGTGAAGTAAAGTTTGAGTTCAGTAGCACTTGCCTCCCTCAGATTCACTACCTCTAAAAAACAGTCGATATCCTATAGTTTTTGTTTGATCAGTCAGAACCTTTACCCCCCCCCCCCCCCCCCCCCCTCTCCTAGATTTGATTGAATTTGACATAATCATTAACCCCCCCCCCCCCCCCAAAAAAAAAAAGCAACCATCCTAACAAAACAAAAACTAACACAAACAACCCCCCCCCCCCCCCCCCAAAAAAAAAAAACAACCCACAAAAAACCACGAGACACACACAATCCTAAAGACTTCAGTGCATGTTATAACTGAGTGCCAAATTTCAAGTATATATATCTATTCAGTGAAAGCCGAGAAGCAAAAATTACGGTTTTTGTTGTGTCACCTAAAGCACCCTAAGGCCTTGCAAAATACTGATCATATGAGTATCTGTGGACTTCAGATATGAAAACTATGGCCACATAATATGAGCTAAATAATGCAAGTCTTCAGGAACCTGCAAGGGGAAGAAGGGAGAGGAGAAGTTAGAGTCCCTCCTCCTTCATTCCACTCCCCCCACCAACTGGAAAACATCACTCATTGTGGATCAACACCTCAGAATGGTCATGGAAACCATTTCAGCAGCCCAGGCTTTGCCATACAATAAACGTTATTAGGGAATCTGGCTTCAAGTTTTTGAACCTCAGCTCAGCTATAGAAAGAAGATAACCATAATAGTACAACCTCTTGCAATTTAAAAACAACCATGACTTGGTGAATGAGAATAAAAGTAACCAACTGTAATCCTGCTCTTCATGCACAGTCTACAGTTCTGAAAAAAAATAGTGGGGGGGGAGGAAGAGGGCGCAAAACCCCCCAACCCCTGAAGAAGCCTGAAAATGGATTCCACCATATCAAAAAGAAACAAACAAAAAAAAAACACCTTTACAATGTAATGATTGTAACACAGACCTGCAATATCCTGTGTGATGGATTATTCACGAGGAAAAATTACAACACAGGGTCATATACTGTCACCACTCATCTGGTCATTATTTGCAGTACATGTTAGCTGAAATGTAGCATGTGTGTGTGTGTGTGTGGCGCGCACGTGTGTGCATGCATGCACACGAATATATGACACTTGCATCAATCATAAAATGACAGAAAAATACACACCAGATCATCCACACATCTCTTTCTCCACACACACAACACAAATAATCTCCATCAGGAGTCTCACATTTTTAATCCTATCAACAAACATATTTCTCTTTGGTAGGATGTGCACTTGTTCCCTTGTGGGGATACTGGGAGCCTGTCAGTATAAAAGGCATTCCTACTTTCTGCATATTCTGTGCTAGGCATTCCCCATTTTCTATTCCTCTGTTTCTGCACTGTTTCTCTTCTTCCTTCACCACCCTCAAAATCACCATATGTTCAGGCTCCTAGCCACCTCCTTCCCTACCCTAAATATGCTTGGGCAAAATGGGAAAACTGGACAACAGTCTTGCCATCATTCACTTAACTGATAGTTGCTTATTATGTTTGTATCACCTGACCAACACTTTTGGCATTCACTTCTTTTCAGCACAGCTTTCCCTATAATATGTTTGTAAAAAAATTGATAGAAGGTATGACAAAAACGCCACACATTCTGTGCTACCTAATAGCTCTCAAAGTGACCTCAGATTCTGGAATTCACATCGGAGCCTGTGGAACACCAAATGGGGGAACACAAATTCTGAGCTGAGCTTATCACCACATTAATAGGGTAGGAGTCTTGTCTGCTCTGTACAAGACGCTATTATTATACATCCACTAAGCATGGTAGGCACCTTCATATGATAGATCAAATCAGGCATAAACAAACAGCACACGTCTACAGCAGTATAACAACATTTATCTTTGGTTGTTGGTTGTGTGCTGTTGAATCAATGGTGACAGCCCTCTGGGAATTTTGGTTTTGAGGGTGTGAAAGAATTACCCGGATATAGTCAGAATATGAACAAAATAAAATGAAGAAACAGCAGCAGTGGCACATCATATAAAACAAGCCCCAGGGATATATACATTCCCATTTGTATACTTTGATGCAACATGGTGACAAGTCCTGACTGCACATTGTTAAATTTGAGTCTTCTCCCAATGACATCAAATGTTCAACAAGATTCAGATCTGGACAGGCAACTTTAGCCAATCATTCCCATTCTGTAGAGAAAAACACTTTCCCCCATAGCTGCCCATAGTTTTGGCTCAAAGAAGTCTGCCCTTGGTCAGTTCTGGCTCAAAGAAGTCAGCCACAGCATAGTCTCCATCTGGTCAGAACATAACTTCTTTCCAGACATGTCCTCAGAGAGTTGACAGCACATAGTACTGAAGCTCTGTTGGTTTTGATGATTCACAGAACATGCTTAGGACGTCTGGAAAGAGTACGTTGTCCTTGCTGCACTGTGTTCATGTCAAGGTACTCTTTCATGGATGACTTCTTCTCCTCTAACTCTTTTGAAGTCATTGAAGCACAAAACTGAGGAATTTCCAATTTTGCTTTTTCAAAACAGTCCTAACATTGGCTGATTGAAAAAAAAAGTAGAAAAAAGTCTTTTTCATTGGAATGGCCTCATATTGCTATTACCATCAGTACATTTCTAGCTTTAGGAACAAGTGATCAAATGCATGCATGTGTTACATCATTCAAAATAAAATCCACATCACACAAGTGTTGAATCATTCATTCTGACAACACTACTAACAGCCACACTTGAGTTCATTTGGAATTCCTTCACTGCATGGAATCTGTAGTTAGCTAAATCAGTAATTTTTGCTGCCATTGGGCCACAAACCAAGTGAGGTTTGACAGTGGCTGTGCAGATTGAAATTATGCGGTAAAAACCCACTAAGCCCCCTACCTATCACATTAACTTGATAAGTGGTGGAGCTAAAAAGGTGTTACTCCCACTGCAGCAGCGATTGTCTCCATCATCTATTGATTCAATCCCTGCTAGGTTTCCATGATAATTGGCCAACAGATGCAGCTGCACAGAATCAGAGGCTATTTTCATTTGCAAAACGATGAGAATTTTACTGCTTTTAAATAACTCAGGACAAATAATGCTTTACACTGTGTTTGTGCCTAATTAGTTTCAGAGTTTTACAGAAAGATCAAAGTCAAATTTCTGTGTAAAAAGTTGATTTTGCTTCCCCATCCAATCACAATGTTTATACCACTGACCACAAAGGCCTCAAGGATGTCACATTGTTGCGAGTCCAATCAAAGGAATAATTATCAATTCCAAACCCATGCTGTAACTGGTTTTGATCTTGAAAATTACCCTACCAGAATTAATTAATCACTGTAGTCTTGAAATACATACCACCAAATTCTCTGAAAATTTGTTCTGAATAACTTAATTACATGACAGCTCTTTGGTGTAGAATCAGTCATCTTAGGCATGGCGTTTACATCAAAGCAAGCTATCTGAGGCCAGTTCTTCATTTAAGTTTAAGCCTGTGTTACCAAATTCCCTAATCCCAAGTCAGAGTAGACTAGTGATACTGACAACCATTCCAAATTCAAATCAAAATCAATGCAAATAAAAAATGCACTGACCCACGGACTGATGTCCTTTATTGAAGCCAGTGATCAAATACTCCCAAGACAACAGAAGCATATTATATTAGCATTATCTAAAAAAAAAAAAAAAATCTAAATTAAAACTCTTATCCCCCTAGACCACCCAATAATGCCCCAGTATAAATGTCCTGCCAACACATGCAAAACATGTGCTTACTATGGGTGTCGCCATTGTTGTTTACATAAATTGACTCTAGTGAGAGTTGCCATCTTTGTGTTAACAACATGCCGCCGTGTTGTCTGCATTTTACAGTGTAAGTATCGATAAGGTTTTAAGGAAATTATCCTCTATTATTTTCAAAGTTTGCTAAATAAATCTTTTTATGGGCATGGTTAGGAAGGCTGCTGAGGGGGATTTGGATGCCTATAGAGCAGATTTAAAGGTTTTTCCCATTGGAATATTGATTATACTGATTGAGCAGATGTATTGAGCAGATGTGGCATAGTTGCCTAGATGCTGTTGTGTTTCAGAGATTGTGATTGCCATATTGATAGCACAAAAATTGTCACGATTCAATATATTTTTTCTGATAAACAACTGCATGAAAACAAAAAGCGCCCAGCCCAGTGTGTACTTTATTTATTGCAGAATGCAGGAAATAACATTTCTTGCAGTAAAAGATGGTATGAATATATTTGAACAGGTTTTTTTTTTTTTTTTTTTTTGGTGTAGTGACTATTGAAAGTTGTAAAAATTACTTGCCTTGATAGAAGTTTCCACAATGAATGAACTGTGTGATGTCAGGGGAATGAGTTAACAAAAGTTGTGCATTTATTCAGAAAAAAATGTTGGGTAGGCTATTTCCACTTCAAAAGTTATGTTTGCCTTTCTCATGTTAGATATAGATAAACTTTCTGGTTATCACAGAACTAAGATGAGATAAAGAAAATTTTTAAAAACAGGTTTGAAAAACAAAAAAAAAACCCATCAAATAAATTTACCTACCTCTAGCTACTACAATGAACTAAAAATTCAACCCTCCAATCAAAACTTATGAAAACTCGAATCATTCAGCCCCTTCCCACATTTTGTTTTCAAAGCCAATCCCCTCCCCCCTCCTCTTCACATAAAATGTTCAGCACAACTGATTGTGCTACAGTTAACTAATCTTTTCAAGACATACATCAAAGCAAATGCATACCCCCCCCCCAAAACAACAACAAACAAAAAAAAAATCCCTAAACCACCCCCACCCATACCCAGAAGCATCAGATAAAACCATAACAAAGAAAAACAAAGACCTTTTGGAAATCAAGAGTACAAAATTGGACTGTACCCGTGAGCATAATAAAATTAATTAAAAAAATCATTTCCATAGGATTTTTTTGGGCAACAGTTCTGAATGAGAGCCAGAATACCACAACCAATTTTACCCAAGTATTTAATCTCATTGTACATATTCAAGTTAACTTCAGTTGTGAGCAAGACATTCTCAGACCTACGCAAACTGAACTTGAGATTTTTTTTATAGAAACATTCTCAACCTGACCCCAGTTGACATTTGTAACTTTTTTGGATCTAAAAAAATTTGATTGCTTGATGACATATAACGTGCCTAATTGTAAATAATAATTCATGGAGACTTTTGCCTGACACTAACGTTTATTTCTTGGGCAAGACATGGCAGACAAACCACAAAAAAACCTAAAATGCACTCTTTGGGGATCAACTTTACCAATTAAATAGAATCTGTATACTTCAATACACTACACAAATTCAACTTTTCTGTTCTTGCTGACTTGGCCACACCCCTCCATGTCCACTCATTTTCTATTCATCACCCCTCTCCTCCTACCCACACCACTTTCCTGACCCTCCCCCAATTTCCTGCTGCCTCAGGCATTGACCAACTTTCACAATAATTGTGAGTGAACTAAGTAACTGTCATCACTATGAGTACACTCATCTGCTTATGAACACATCACAATCAATGTCATAATCATTTAAAAAAATTAAAAAACAACAAAAAATAATCATTGCCTTATCTTAATAGCAAATCATCTACAGTGTTCCCAAAATGGGGTGCATTTTCCATGAAGTGAACAACTGGTTGTTGAGCACAAAGGTTGCAAACCCGATCTCACCATGTGGCGCTTGGCTTAAAACAAGCACAAACTTGGCCAGTCACAGAATAGCATAAAGAAATAAGTGACCTTTGCTGTGACGAAGCAGGGATTCATTCCTAATTTAAAACAGCTAATACATTATTTTAACCATGTGAAAATTATTATCACTTTTGGGCCAGACAAAAACTTGTGAAAAATCAAAATGAAACGAGGACGACAGCTGACGTCTCGTAGGCGCTGGAGAAGCACTTTACCAAGGACATAAGTGAACATCCTAAAGGCAGCAAACTAGTTAATATTGGTGGGCTTTTCCCCCCAAGCGACTCAAAGCATTGAGATCTGTCATACAGATGTAAGCAGAGGCTATACACTCACTAAGCATAGGACATGCTGACAGAACTTATGCTTTTTTCAGATCGAGTTATTGAACTTGCTTGATTAAAAAAAAAAGACTGCCAATGAGATCAGAAAACATACTAACATCTGAAAGTAAGGAAACTGAATAAATGTGGATCAGTATTAACATGTTACACTCAAGGCTTTCAGCTTCCTTACATCTATATTGTGGTGTGTTCTCCATCGCTTAAACAGCAAAACATTGCTGGCTGTTATCACAGCTTGCAAAGCTGACATACTTTGCTTTTGTATAGTACTTGTCTTACAAGCAGAAATAAAGGAAGATCTGTCATTTCCATGCTTATCACGAGTAATTTATGAATGCTTATAAACAAGTTCCAGGCTTTTTTTAATTTATTTAAATTTTTTAAAATTCCTAAATGGCAAAATAAAAGGAGAGTCTGCCTTGAAGCTGGAAAGGAAACATGTACTTGCTTATATAAAATCTGAAGCTGCAGTTGCCCTTTGACGAAGGCAATAAAATCACAGGGGAGAATGGAAAAAAAAAAAGAGGAGGAAAATGAGGTGGGGATGGATTGGGGGCCATGTAGGTCCTTGATGGGGTCTAGGGGTAAGATGCCTGGTAGAGGCTGGCAGAGCCCTGTGTAGCTTAAGATTTGTTGTATATCAACATCCGAAAATCAATTTGAACACAGGAATTTTTTCTAACAAAGATTTGTTGAGTTGAATCCTCCTTTGTTCTGTCTCTAAATTATAAAAATTGTACACTGCTTTTTTAAAAATTTTATTTTTTTTTTTAAAATTATTTTTTTTATGTTGCCAAGCCAAAGGAGATTGATCACTAGTTTTGGAGTTAATTCCCTTAACTGTAGTCAAGGAAGCTGGTTTATTTATGTCATCACTGTAAATTTTCCGGTTGAACCTGCATAGAGTGCACGTTTACTTTAGTAACGGAAAATTTCCAGGCTGGGGCAGTCAAGCGGTTAATGGATTCTAAAAATGCTTACTTCTTGCAATGAACCATAAAAGTCATGTCCGCAGCACATCTTTTTTTGAATGAAAAGTAACAGAGTGAGAGTCTGGTGGACATGGGAAAGGCAGAGAAGAGAGAAGAGAGAGAGAGAGAGAGAGAGAGAGAGAGAGAGAGAGAGAGAGAGAGAGAGAGAGAGAGAGAGAGAGGAGAGAGAATCAAGCTCTGGATGGATTTTAAAAGAATCCAGTACAAGTGCATGTGTGTGTATAAGGTGATAGAATTAGTGGAGCGCTCTTGCACTGCCATGTGCACACATGTAATGTCAGTTACTCACAATGCATGGTCTGATCAGCGAGCCAACTTTGTTTAAAAAACAAAACAAAATGACTCCCTGTTTGACAATACACACGATTCTGATCTTCCCATCTTTGCTATACACATCAGACCCTAAACTTATGACGAGCTACAGTTGTGTGACCCCCCCCCCCCCCACGAAAATATAACTTTTGAAGTAATCTCTACTACAAGACCCTTTCCAAAAACCCATCATTTTTTGTGTGTGCCTAGCCCATTAAAATGGCTGACGGTGTGTTTTGTATGCTTTGAAGAAACATGAGTGTAATCCTCTTTATCTAAGATCATTTACTATACAATGAAATATGTGGGACTGACAAAGAGAGTACTTGTTTGTGTGTCTCCGAAAGTTGGTGAGCTAGGCAAATAAAATAATGAAGCAAATTTGTACATGAAGTAAAATGTTGGTTCAAGATTGATTCAAGTGAGAACAGCCTTGTTGGGGTTGTCGCAACCCTAGAACCTACACACACACACCCTCTGATATGAAACTTTAACTAAAATGTTACACAAGACAGAGCAAAACACCTTTTACGTGTATTTCACAAACATATCTGGAATGAATCTTTTTAATAACACACAGCAATTATACAAACAATGGTTTATAACGTATGGAGAGGAGTGATGCTGTACCTCTTCAAAAACACGGCAGAAGATGGGAATGATGTTCTGAATAAACAGCTTAGGGTAGAGTGTTGCGGTTAGATTCTTGATCATGGAGTCAATCAAATACAACAAAGGCAATTTCTGGTTGACAGGAACCTGCAAGCATAAAGCAAACATGTCACACATCAGATGATTAGACATATAACCCCCCAAACATTGCTTTCATAATGCCCTGAAGCACCAACGGGACCGAGAGTCCACCTTGGTACCTGAAACATAAAGTGGCTTTGATGATCAAAAAGTAGAACACACCAAAACAAGATGTTGCTCCATTGAAAAAAAAAAATCCACAAGCACGCCAACAATACATCATTCAGCACTCTTAATCCCCTTTCTTCAGTCACCCAACACAGCCATTCGTTCTCTTCAAAAAGAATGACCAACCAGAATACATCACCTGTTGTCTTACCATCACCCATTCTGCTGTGCAGCGGTGCACGATGTTCTCAATGCAACAGCTGTTCCACTTGACACTGATGAAACCAGTTCCAGTCACGGCTCTTCATTTGTGTGATCATGACAGTTGCAAATTGTGTTTGAAGGGTTATTGTTATACATAGCTGGTGCAATCTGTAATGAATGCCTGCACATCTGAAGGAATGGTCCCCTGTTCTGCTTTTTCCACTTGTTAAAAACCTGTTAATGGTTGTATGAATGCTTGGATATTTCTCATTCAGACGTCTCATTTTACTTCCATTTAGCTCAAAGCATCAGGATGATCGGTGCTTTTACTTCAGACCAGCTCTTCCATTCCTTTCTACTGGGTTAACAAGGCACTTAAGGGGAGAGGGTCATATCAAATAAACAGGATGAATAAAACCCTACCCCCCCACAAATCCTCCAAAACAAATGAAAAAAAAAGGGGAAAAAAAAGAAAAGAAAAATTAAAACAAAATTGCTATGGGCCTTTTTTCTCTTTTGAAGTAAAAAGACACCAAATATTGATTTCCAATTCACATTTAGCAAGACTGTGTTACTTTGTCAAGAGTTTGACCTACAAGTCAAAAGCACGCATGTGAAGACAAAAATTCAGAACTTAAGGCAACTCAGCCCTTCAGCCAGGTGGTGGCACCCAACAATTTTAAATCGGGATAGACAGGACTGAAGCCCATAAGAACAATGCAACTGCAGTATTTGATCTTTATAGTTGGAGGAGTCATCAACAGCTTGCTGGACCTACTTGTATTCGATACTTCTCATGGAAAAAGATACTGCTTACTGCTATGATTGTAACTTGGCTTTTCTGACCTTCACAATAAAACTTTTTTTTTCAATATACAAAACCAAATTAAATAGATCTATAATTTCTCATGTTTTCTTTTTGATAGCATGACAAAACCGGAAAATAAACCCAAGTATTCCAGTGCGAGTTGCAGTTGGAAAAAGAAACATGAAAATAGCAGCCCTGAGAACAACATGAAGAAGAAATGAAAAATATACATTTAAGTTTAAAGATGTAAAGTTCTGCTATCTATTCTCTTTTCCCCACCCCCGGGAAAACCCCCCCACAACAGGATAATCAAAACCCCTTCAAACACAGAAATATAGTTATGAGAAAGTATACAGTTTAACTTCATTGATGAAAACATAGCCAGTTTGACTGACTGGTATCAAACCACTTTCAGGGAAGCCTGAACTTATCTGGACTTTTCTTACTTCTCCATAAACCTTTCTTAAACTTGTGCAACATCGCCAGTATTTCTTAGTTTAATCTTTGAACCATCATCACCAAATCTCAGAACTACTCTTTCAAAAGAGCTGTGTATAGAGTAGCAAACCTAATTAAAGACATTATGGCAACTTATGCAGCTTGTTCACGGAATCCTATAATAAAATCCTTAGCAAATTTGCATAAACAGGAAAATGAGGAAAATAATTACATTTAACAGGTTCAAAAAGACTATTTTGAATGGAAGAGATTGGCAAGCTTTGTAAGTCACCATGATCATCCAGAATGCCAGAGCAAAAGTATGTGAGGGGGGTGGAGGTGGGTTAGACGGAGCAGTAATTGCAATCCAGTCAACTGAAGATTCTTGTATGGTTTATCAAGCAGTTCTGCATATCATGTGAAAACATTGTCTGCTTTTCAGTAGACAATGTTCAAAGTAAAAATCAAACACAAGTCATGTTAAACTGCTTCTGAGGCGACACCAGGTATTGTGCTGTCAGTGAAAAGAAGTGTTGATAAAACAATTGCATGGCAATAATTTTCTTTGCTGAGTTTTATGAATTAGCCAACAGCTTACCCACCTAATTTTGATCAATAATCAATTCATTACATTGTTTTGAAAACATTAACTGTATTTGATATTTTTTCCCAGACCATGAATCAGGGTATCCCCCCCCCCCCCCCCCCCCCCAAAAAAAAAAAAAACCCAACCCAAAACCACCTATAACAAACTTAACTGCATCTATCCCAACAACAATAGGTTTTCTTGATTTATTCCCTGACTCAAAGTGAATGAGTGAAATTGAGTCAGCAGATAATGCAAATATGGTCCATAATCGTTCCATTTTTTTGTTTAAAGATACATTTTTGCATCCATCAAAAAGCAGACATGGGAAAGTCGACAATCTGGCAACACTAAACCTTTCTTCTTTTAATACACTGGTAACTGTAATCCCAAGTCAGAATACATTTTTTTTTAGTCCACATCCAGTATATATGTATGTTGTTGGCACCCATCAATGAAAAAGTGCTGCTTTCGTGTCATTCTTTCTGCATTTTTGTTGGGAAAAAATTGTGAGAGGGAAGGGGAGGGAGGGAGGAGAGGAGGGAGAGGAGGGAGGAGAGAGAGAGAAGAGAGAGAGAGAGAGAGAGAGAGAGAGAGAGAGAGAGAGAGAGAGGGGGGGGGGGGGGCACTGAAAATTATTGCCATGCAATTTTTTCCCCAACAAAGTCTTAGATTTCTTACTCTACCAAACGTCCACTGCACTGTGTTTTCTTTATTAAAACAAAAAAAAAAACAATGATAAATGTGCATTGACCTTTCCATATTGGGGGGCAAGTTATCAAAACAGATTTATGTTAAAAAAGTATCAACTGTTTTCTCAGTGTGCTTATGAGAAAAAACGGCAGATCTGCACATTTATAAACATTTAATGATTTATGCACTGCTAATTCAAGCACACACATACACAAAAAAACATGATGAAAGTCCAAACTTTTCCCACATTTAGCTCGCTACTGTTGCATAAACCTTAACAGGAACAGCCAAACTTAACTCTTCATAAATTGACCCATATAAAATTGATTAGTCTCTATTAATTTAAAAGCAATACTTATTTGCACTGATTTTTTTTCAGACTACAGTTTTCTGAGTGAATCGTTAATTATTTAAACTGCATATTAGAATCCTAATGGCAATGAATTACCATGCTGTTTTAGCTCTGTTTGTGCAGCTTCACAGTCTTCTTTTCTGGTCTTGTCAACTGATCACGTGTTCTGCACATGATTTATGTGTGAGAATATTAACTCAATAGGTATATAGAGTAAGGATCCACAAAGCGCTTCATGAACGTTCTACTTTTCAAACTGCATGTTCTAAGAAGATTTACAATTAAAACTTTTGCAATTTTCAACATTTTTTGACTACTTTGCTATATTTTTTTTAATTTTTTTTTTTTTTTTTTAGCATGTTATGGGTTTGTCAATGTTTAATCCTCTCCCTTTTCCCTAAAACAACAAACTGTGCTTAAAAATAAAAAGCACTGTATTTCATTTGTAGCACTAAATCAGGATTTGTTAAATGTGATATTAATAGGGCTGGGATAGCTGTACTTGCTAGTTAAAATAAAAATCTATGAAGCTCGCATATTTCCAAATCAATGACACTATGCTAATTCTTTCTTTTTCTTATTGGGGACACACAAAAGCCAGATACTGAGATATCTATGAAGGTGTATCACCCCCTCCCCACTTTTTGTAGTACTGGCTCTTAAATCTTTTATTATTATTTTTTAATAGTACATTATACCTCACATACTTCATTATAATACAGGCTTCCAAAAGGACATGCCTGGCATTCACAATATGTTTTACCGAAAACCATTTGGCATTTTTTAGGCTGGGTGTTGGTCCTTTGTAATGGATACTTTTTAAAGCATGTGAGTGAGTGAGTGAGTGAGTGAGTGAGTGAGTGTGTGTGTGTGTGTGTGTGTGTGTGTGTGTGTGTGTGTGTGCGTGCGTGCGTGCGTGTGTGTGTGTGTGACATGCCATTAAAATTTGCTTTCATTCGAAGTTAACAACTGTCAGGGAAACAATGATAGGTTTAAACCATTCTGCTTGATGCAAACAGCTTATTCATACAATTATTGTTTGATAGTATTGACCCTTTTTAAATACAATATTTAGAATTCGAAGATATTAAAAAAATTATGATCCTCCTGTCTCAAGATTTTCAGACAACTCAAGACTAATCAAGATCTTCTCTATCTTGACATTTACATTTTCCCAACTTGACATTTAGGTTACAATTCTACGTTACAAGTTACATTTCATTTCTCTGCTACCAACCGCATCCTGTATTAAATACTGAATCAACTGATTCATCATGATATGGCAGGATTGTAAGCTTGAGCAGTTGTCACCATGCATCGCAGATCCAAATGTATTTTTGTTGGCTTTCTTCCACCCAATTTGTAAACGCTGAGAGAGAGAGGGAGAGGGAGAGGAGAGGGAGAGAGAGAGAGAGAGAGGGAGAAGGGGAGAGAGAGGGAGGGAGAAGGGGAGAGAGAGAGAGAGAGAGAGAGAGGGGGGAGAGAGAGAGAGAGAGAGAGGGGGGGGAGAGAGAGAGAGAGAGAGAGAGAGAGAGAGAGAGAGAGAGAGAGAGAGAGAGAGAGAGAGAGAGATATTACAAAATTGCTCCAACTCACATAAGACTTGGGAATGTTTCTGGCAGGCTTAATCAGACACAGAAGATATGCAAAGGTGTATGAATAAAATTAATTTCAAAATTAAAGTTTTATTTTGAGAGAGAGAGAGAGAGAGAGAGAGAGAGAGAGAGAGAGAGAGAGAGAGAGAGAGAGAGAGAGAGAGAGAGAGAGAGAGAGAGAGAATCACTATTCCGATCATTAAAACATTTCTTTTCCTATGCATTTGGAGAGAGAATATTAATGTAGAATTAATTCCGGGAACTTGACATTCGTAAGCAGGGACAAGAAGGTACATATGAGAAAGAAAAAAAAAAGGAAGAGAGAGATGGAAAACTATCTTAAGAGACTCTGTAGTCGCAGCATTCTTAAACCATGGGACAAGATAAAACCTACAAAGGAAAGATCAGATTAAACCCTACAGAAACATTCCCAAATCCTGATCAAGAAAATTCTTCCACTGCTATTTTCCCCACATTGACTGTTTTCACAGAGTAGTTACAGGGTTCATAAAACTTCTCAGTATGGAATTCAAGGAGTTTTCAAGGGACATTTTCTTAAAAAAAAAAAAAAAAAAATTAGGGGCACAATTCATGTACTTTCACATTTGATGATTTGTAATCTACTTATCTAAGCTAGAGCTATCATCAATTGCTAGCCAAAATAGAATTGGCAATTTAACACAAGCAGCCTATTCTTTAGGATGCTTGTTGACTTCGTTGGAGGGGGAAGTGGGTGAGAGGCTAATTACCTCTCCTGGACACTCTTCTACTCCTTGTCTGTTTTGTCCACACTACACACCCAATTTTAAGTTTTATATTTTCCCTTACACAAAAAAGTATTTCAAATTCATTACCAGTAAGTTAAAGAGAATACTTTTCACAAACTTGCTTTGATTTTTTTTTTTAGTAATAATACTTAATTTTTTTTTTTTTTAACAGGTCAACATTTTGGTCATTTTCAAGGGAATTCAAGGCCTTGAAAAGGGGATCTAAAAATTCAAGGAGTTTCAAGGAAATCGCGAACCCTATGTTAATAGTGTGAAAACAGTAATGTGTAAAATCTTCAAAGAATGCTCTGCAACACCATATTAAACAACAAAGTTTCAATAATACAAGTACAGACATCAAACAAAAATAAACATAATGCACTCGGGTAGTTTGAGTGACTTTATTGTACAATTCGCTGCAAAGAAAAATAATTAGCAATGAAATATACTTCAAAATGTCAGTAGAAAAGCACAAATGGTAAAAGACAAATGGAAAGAAAAACAGAGTGTAGATCAGATCTGTGCACCGTCATTCAGTCCATGTCTCTTCAGTATTTACCAGTCACTTTCAATATTTCAATCCCAGTGAACAACACAATGGAACCGACATCTTTAATATTAGTCGCTTGTCATGCAATGATGCTTTCGTACCAACAAAATGAATTTAAAAAAAGTTTTTAAAGAAATCTTTAATTATATTAGTCAATAAAAAAACCACCAAAAAAAAAAGTCAAACTTTCTGCTTTTGTATTTTTCAACAACCCCCCCCCCCCCCCCCCCCCCCCCTCGAAAAAAAAAGGGAAAGCAGGCTCATGGATTTGTTTAAAAAACTTTTTTTTTTATATATAAAAATACATGAGAAAGAATAAATATCCTCGATGTAGTAATGACAGAAAGCTACCAAAAGAACTTAATTGAAAGTTATCTCTTCAAGACAAGCACAGAAAACAGTTTGAACTTTTCCAAATCAGACAACTATTGAACTAATGTGTAAAGGCAGAAAACTGAAGAATGACAGACAACAGGAACTTGCAAATACTATTACTATGGGCAATACAAATATTTCAAAAATCATTTTCCATAACTACCTTTTAGCACGTGTTCGACACTACCTGCATTCTAACACCCAGAACACAGAAAAAAAACAACAAAAAGCTCCCCACAACCACCTCAACAGCAGAAGAACAGATTGTGAAAAATGAAACAAGAAACAGTCAGTAGAGATAACAGGATAAAAATATAAGGTGCCTAACAGAAATAAGTTAGAAAGCTGCTATGTCACAACCACATGGAGTAACAACTGTCGGTACATAGAAATAAAAATGTCTCAAATGCATACATTCTTCTAGTTTTTGAGACACTGTATACATTAAATTTGGTACACTATATAATATAGTGTCACTTTACCTTTCAAGTTTCATCCAGTTGTAAGTGTGCAACAAGAGACCTAATTCCACAACTCTGGCTTATTCAGCAACATAAGAAAATCTTATTGCTTGCAACCTATTTGCCCACAAATATTATAATTCTCTTCACCATACATTCTCATTCTGTGTCTGTTCCTCTCTGCTTCCCTCAGACCAGATCAGTCAGTATACTGTGAATCCTAATTTGGATAGGCCTAGCCATTTTGATGATTACATAACATGATAATCCATAATGCTGTAGAGATGTAAGCCAGGTTCATTAATGAGACTTGTACCAGCCGTATTTTAAATTATTAATGAACAAATAAAATGCTAGTTTCACTGCAAAATGGTATTTTATTAATGGAAAAAATGCAGAGGGTGCACAGATCTGCAGGCAGAAGTGGATGGGGGGAGAGAGAGAGAGAGAGAGAGAGAGAGAGAGAGAGAGAGAGAGAGAGAGAGAGAGAGAGAGAGAGAGAGAGAGAGAGATGAATCATTTACCAAACCTGTGTGTGACTAGTAAAAAGTAGTACTGAATTAAAATGTCTTGCATCACACACATAATTTGTATATCATTTCTTTTATATTCATAATGAAGGTATTTATTCTTTATACAACAAAAAACCTGTTCTCAGTTTCTGTAGTATACTTTTTAAAAGCAAGTACTCAATAACAGCCAAAGCATAAAAATGTAAAACGAGAAACTGATGTCACCTTTCTGTTGTGAATAACAATAAGACGAATCAATAAGAATGAAACAGCATTGAAACTGGTCTACGTAAACGACATTTTAAAACATTCTAATTAAAATTAAAAAAAAGACAGTTTGCTGATATGACCAATGAATCACACTATTTACAATTAAATGGAAACAAACCCCCCACAGAGATTCCTGTCCAGAATACAACCAATTTCAGTGCGCAAGTTTTATCCCCACCAAATCAATCCAAAACTGACAAAGCTTGTTTTTCAGTATCTACTTCAAGCACAACTTCTCACTTGACTAAGGGCACAGATTATCAGCCTTTTGATTAAAAAAACCCAGAACATTATGATGTGAAGCTTAAATACTAATGACAGCATATACTGCACACAAAAAAGAAACCATACTAGGCCTATGTACCTTTAAGTTTTCAAATTTAGTAAACATGTCTAGGCTACTTCTAAAAGTGGCAAAATCTCTCTGGTAAACAGATTTGGAAAATGATTCATATCTTCAGGTTCAAGAGCAATGATTGGTGTATAGAGATAAAACATCAAACATGAACAACAACAAAATCAATCAATATGTGAAGAGAATTTAAAAAATCAATTCTGTAGAAATAGGCACATGACATTGTAAGCTAGGATCTATCTGCAATAAGAATTTTCCCACCATGCATCACCAAATTTTATGCCTGGACCCACCCTTTGCCTACCTTACAAGTTTATATTGGGAAACTGATCACACTAGCCCTCTCCTCGTCACCCCTCAAAACCCACTTATATTTTTTATTGTCTTAAAACTTTCTTTCTATCAAAACTGATACATGGCACAAGATTAGGAGCAATATTTAATGAAGTTAGAAACGATCTGTAACACGACGATCGCTTTCACTTGACCCTCATTACTAGACGTATTGCGAATAGGAACGGACTACAAACATATCATAGAACTAGAAATTGATTTTTCATATTAAATACCGAACACTTGATACAAATACAAGCAAGACAAACTATAAAAACCTTCTCAATTTGCTCATCAATGACTTGCACTATTTCGGACGCCATCTGTTCACTTTCTTCAGCCAACATGGTGAGCATGTTGATCAACGGTTTGCTGTTGAAAGTCAAGTCCGAAAGCGCTGTCCGGTAGCTTTCCACTGCGTCACCCATGATGTATTTTCGAAGAACTTTTCCTTACATATGTGAAATAATTTCTAAAATTTTAAATCAGAATACACAAAAACCAGTTGATGGTTTGTCGATCATGCTAACATCGTGTTGTCGTCTATGGAGAAAATGGCGTCAGGAAGGTCCACAATGTTTGTCGAGCCTACATCCGGGATGTCGATTAGTTTTCGCCTAGGCCTAGCCTATTGGTTACTTTCAGTCATGTGAATATGACGTAAAATGTATTCTATTTCCGGATACGAAAACTCCGCTTGTCAATGTTTTAGTAGGCCTAAGGCGAGTGTGAAATAGTGTAGCCTAGGCCTAACATGAGGTTGGGAAAATGATATGAAGTCTGTATTACAATTTATCAACAATCTACAAAAGTGCGTCAGCGTTTTAGTCCTTGATTAGGTATGTTATTCGATTTTTTATGATGTGAAAGCGGTGTAGTTGTGTAGAGAGTATGATTCGTAGGCCTGTAGCAGCAGCATACTGCTGCATGTATAGGCCTACATGTAGCGTACACATTCACTGAATCAGTCAATACTAAGGCCTAGTACTTTGAAGTTGTGGACGAGACAATCATGATGATTAAAACAGAACAACCTGTCAGAGTAATTTGTCATGTATTTGTGTCCTAGTCTTACAAAATAGGCTTTGAACGTTCGTAGCAGGTTTGCATTTTACTTTTAGGCATGCGTTATCCTTATCACCAGCCATTTGTTTTTATCACTATCAGGCTATATTTTTAAATCCCTATCTCAGTATCTGATTTGAACTGATGAACTCCCCAGTTTTACATGAAATGTGCGTAACATTAATAATGTGGATATGCCCTAGTAGGCATACACTTAATTAATGTGCATTGGTAAACAAGGTCAGTATAATCGTCTAGATTATAACATCACTTACCAAAAAACTATTTGGGGTGCTAACTCTGTGATTGGACTGTTGGTATGAGAATGACACCTGTCACTTGTTGAAGCTGATGATTCTACACGTAACCTAGTGTGACACTTCTGGATCTGACCAGTAGATTCCAGGTGAAAAACTTGAAAAGACTCTTAGACACTTGTGTAACTAAGTTCTCCAGTTCCTTTTATGTCCAACTCCAGGTCATGAATCATCATCAGCAAAGTGTTATGATGTCAGTCACTGTAGATTACTAGCACAGTAGCAGTTATAAATATCTAGGTCTGCTTTCTTGTAATGAAACAGAAAAATAAAGATAGCAATAGAGAAAAAATGACCTTGGCTTGAGACTTCAGTGCCAACTCAGATGAAGGTCAAGATAAAAAAAAAGCATAATACGTCATGACATGTATTATCTATAAGATTAAGACTGAGAGTGCATCAAAAATTCACACCCACAGATTATAAATCTATACAAATGTGATCTTATCATAAGCTGATAAGGAATGAAAGACATCTAAGAAAGGATGCTTAGATGTGGGCTGGCTTTTAGTTAAAGCACTCAAAGAATACAATGCACACCATGAATTCACAGAGTGACAGACACACATTCATGAATACATACACACAAGCATGTACGCATGCTTGCGCACATGCTTGCGCACATGCATGCACGCACGACACACACACACACACACACACACACACACACAACACACACACACACACACACATACTGACATAGTCACACACACACACACACACATAGTCACACACACACACACACACACACACACACACACACACACACACACACACAAAAGCAGAGTGACACACACACACACACACACACACACACACACACACACACACACACACACACACACACACACACACACACACACACACACAGGGAGAGAAACACACACACACACAAACACACACACACACACACACACACACACACACACACACACACACACAGAGTGACACACACAGTGACACACAAACACACACACACACAACACCACACACACAGACACTGAGACAGACAGACACTGAGACAGACAGACACTGAGACAGACAGACAGACACACACAGAGACACACTTATACACACACACACACACACACACACACACAACACACACACACACACACACACACACACACACACACACACACACACACACACACACACACACACACACACACACACACACACACACACACACACACACACACACACACACACACACACAGAGTGTGTGTGTTTGTGTGTATCACATCTGTGTCTGTGTCTCTGTGTGTGCGTGCATGCATGCCATGTGTATATTGTGCACACGTACATGTGTGTGCATGTATGTGTGGGTGTGTGGGAGAAAGAGTGAAAAGGAGCAAGGGCAGGGGGGGTTGTAGGGAGACGGTGAGACTGAGAGTGAGAGCATGGTGGTGGGGGGGGGGGGGGGGGAGGGGGTAGGCCTTTGGAATGCCTAAGTGTGTGTGTGTGTGCGTGCGTGCATGCGTGTTTGTGTGCATATATATATATATATATATATGTGTGTGTGTGTGTGTGTGTGTGTGTGTGTTGTGGACTGTGACTGTGAGTGTGACTCTGTGTGTGTGTGTGTGTGTGTGTGTGTGTGTGTGTGTGTGTGTGTGTGTGTGTGTGTTTCACTTGCTTGTGTACATGTAATAATAACATTAATATGCATGCTTGCGGGTAGAGGCATGCATGCCTGCTTTAGTAGGTCTATAGTATATCATTATGTGGGTGGATGGGTGTGTACAAATTTTGACAAATTGTGATCTAGACAAGTGCTGGGCTGAGGGAGGGATGCTCTTTGGAAATGAGTCAACATGTTAAAAGAGCTATGTGTAATTTTGAATGACAATTTGTGCTTTACATTGTGTAGTAGTACTAGTACAGTTGAAAGACATTTTTATATAAGTGTACGATAATGGTTGTCTCTTGTATCTTGTATTGATCGCTGTATCACTATCATGTGTGTGAGTGTGAGACTGAGTGATTCTGAGGTTTTTTTATGAGTTGGAGTTTTAGCTAAGTTTTTCGCATTGTGTGGTCACTGAAATTACAATGGAATTTTGAAACTAAACAGAAATTGTGGAGAGTGAAATGGCTAAAGCCAAATTTGAAGCAACTTGTTTGTTTCCTTTAAAAAAAAAAAAATTCTATTGCATTATAGTTATATCTGTAAATTCTGAGTCTTGAAAAATGAGAAAAAGAAGGATGGGATGGGAGTTAAAGTAAAGATGAGGGTTAAGTGTTGTTTGAATGCGCAGCCATAAAAAATATGATAATTTAGGCTTCCTTTAGCACAATGTACGGGTCAGACCTTGAGTGAAAAGAACGAAACCAGACTCATGTTGACAAGCATTACATCTTTCAGTTTTTCATAATAATGTACATGTATACATGTATGTGAAATTTAATACAAATTATAGTACTTGAAACATTGTCATTCTTGTCTTTGATTTTATTTTTAATATTAGGAAACTTGTACTTGTAACTGAGTAGAAATCAATTACCATTAGAGATAGAAATCATTTATGTAAATTGAATTTGAAGACAGAGAATGGTTATGAAATTCAAGTGTTGAATTTTATAAAGTGAAATCTTTTAGCGCGACTGATAAAAGTGATACTGTTATGTTTTAACTTTTGTGCAGGTCATTTGAAGCACATCATTCCTGTTTGTGGTGCTGGTGAGAAGTAAACCAGGTGTATGGAGGACTACAAATACCTGTTCAAGGTGGTGCTCATTGGGAATGCTGGAGTTGGTAAAACATGTCTCGTCAGCAGATATACAAAGGTGAGATGTTGGGATGCTTGAGTTAATGGGAACCCTTAACTGTGAACCTACGAGACTGCATACATGTATAAATTGTGTGTGTGAGCATACATGCATATATGTGTGTGTGTGTGCATGCCATATAATTTTCTATACTGTTTGTTTTTAGTATCCGGCTTTAATGTATTAGTCTCATACTACAGTGCACTTTATGTAGTGTGTATAAAATTAATTTTTTTTGTCTGACAACAGGAAAGACTATGAAGAATCAGTGCAAAAATCTTATTTTACCAAATTTGTGCAAGTAACTGGCATTACAAGGAGCTTTAGGCAGTGAACAGGTGACACAAAAATGATGGATGTATTTAATGTTACCATGTGATTGTTTAATACTATTCATGCTTATGTTAAAAACAAGCCGTGATTGGATCCAGCATGGATGAGATGATAATTAGATAAAGATGACATTTTTTGGGAATTATTAAAAAGGCTTTCTATGAGAAGTACAAGAAAGCTCCTTTGTTTGATTAGGTTGTGTAGTTTTTATTTTTTTTACCCCCTAAAATGGAACGCCAGAAACAATACCTGAACAAATGTTTGTTGTTCAACAGGGTTTCTTCCCCCCAGGCCAGATGGCAACCATTGGAGTGGATTTCATGATCAAGACAGTCGAGATTGATGGAGACAAAGTCAAGGTAGGAAGTCCACTGTATTTTTTGAAACCATGGTATGCCAGTTGTTTTGTTTTTGTGGTCCAATCCAATCTTTACTCGTGGCGAGGGGCAATTTTGGGTACTCCTGATTCTTCTATGAATTTTTCATGTTACAGGATATTGACCTCAAATTAGCATTCCTTTCTTTTTATTTTTTTTATTCAGTTGCATTTGGATTCTTTTAAGGGGTGGGGGGATGGGGAATGGGGGAGTGGAGGTGCAGGAATACTGTGTTTGTTTGCTTTTGTTTTTGTTTTTTTAACCACTTAAAAAAAAAAACCAACCCAACTTTCATCATTGATTTTTTAAATTTTTGTTTTTCCTCCCTTCCAGCTACAGATTTGGGACACTGCAGGGCAGGAACGGTTTCGCTCCATTACACAGAGTTATTATCGCTCGGCTAATGCTCTGATTCTGGTGTATGACGTCTGCTCCCAACAATCCTATGAGAGCCTGCCAAACTGGATCCATGAGATTGAACTGTATGCAGGAACCAAAGTGCTGACTTTCCTTGTTGGTAAGGTATTCAGTGATTGCTCTTGTATTTTTTTTTGTTTTTAAGGAGTCTTTGTGTTTTTAAAAAAAATTTGGTTAATTTGCTGTTCATATCTTGCAGTAGTATGCATTTCATAATGATTCAATATTGTAATTACCCTTCAGGGATGATTAAAGTGTTTTTGACTGGACTTTGACTTGACTTGACTAAAGAATACATGGTAAGTTTACAATCTTGAATATATATATATATATATATATGTATATATATATATATATATATATATATATATATATATATATATATATATATATATATATATATGAGTTGAAGTGTCTCAAATCTGCTGTTGGTTTTATCTCATGTGTGGTTGATGTGGTTTCTCCCACAATGCGGAGACTGTCTGGGGTTGACCCTTATGGTTGATATAAGGAATGTTAGTAGAGTTGATTTTATACCTATTTTAATCTGTGTATAGTTGCACATTTTTTTTTTTTTTATCTAAGATTTAAAATTGTGTGAGGTGACATCCCTGATATGGCCTCTGTGGTCGGCGGGGCTATAAGCAACAAGATTGGATTTGATTGTCTATCATTATTTTTCCTTTTGTTTTTTGCCATCTCATCTTTTGTGACTTTCCTGTACTGCTGCTGTTCCCATGCTGGTCATTTCTTTCTATCTGCCCCAGCCATACCCTAACTCCTGTCCTATTTTCATGGTCAGAAGTCCTCAAAAAGCCCATTGTGTCAGGCTGCTGTGAGGCCACCAGCCAGAGGAGCCTTGCACTGCTGCTGGGTTACTTTAGTGGTGTTCAGTAGTGCTTGTTATGAGCTGACATGTTTAGGATACCTCATGCTAAGTCCCCAGGTGACAAAAATAATAGCTTGGTCTCTGAGCCACTCTGAGACACCTTCCTGGAGTGTTGACCACCCCTGTATGAGTATATCCCTCCAGTGACCCTTTCCTCTGAACCTCCAACGCCAAAGGCTTTGACACAAAACTCACCACAGGCACAGAAGTGGAAAAGAAACTGAATCTGAGGTCACCCTGAGACCAGAGCTGCTGGGGCCTCCAAATTAGAGACAATTTTCTTCCATTGTTTAATGACCACCAACATCATACATTGCCTGGTCTGGGAGGGTTATAGGAGACCATAGAACTCAGCAGAGAGAGAGATATATGGCAAACCCTAGCGGCATTTTGTGGAGCTCCTACTGATGACAGTGGTGATGGGGAGGGTTAAGAAGAGTATGATGATCAGTGGTGGTGAGGATGATGTAATGCTGTTGCTATGGATTTGCATGTGCTCTGAGACTAGTTGACAGGGCTGTACTGTATGCTTTCTATTGTATCGTATCTTGGGTCCAAGAAATACAGACACCTGCAGGGTTGGTCAGGTAATTTGGGCAGCACTCTCAAAATAGCATCTGTAAAGTGAATTAAGCTTGATTGTGTTGTCCTGGTCTTCCATTGAGCCTATAACAAAGTCACTCCTGGATGGAGCTGGTAGGAGTCAGAAAATTCTCATGACTAATGGACTCGAACCCGTGACCTTCCAGCCTGTGACCCTAGGCACTAGCCATTGTGCCATAGCAACTGATTGTGTCATTCATTTTTGTTGTTGTGTAGTTTTCTTTTTACTGTGATCCTGTTATCATGAGTTGACCACCCCAGTGATCAGTTTCATTTAAAAAACTAGTTTTAATTAAGTAGTGAGTACTGTTGTAGACTGTGCAGACCAGTTCATGTTAAAAAAAAAACAACTAACACCAATCTAATTTGTTTATTTCAAAGGCAACAAGATCGACCAGACAGACAAGCGCGAGATCCCCACACACATTGGAAGGGAGTTTGCCGAGCGCTACGAGATGAGGTTCCTGGAAACCTCGGCCAAGGAAGCGGACAACGTGGAGAAGCTCTTCACCTCCATCGCCTACCAGCTGACTGCTCAGGCCCGAGACCTGGAGCTCCGCCCTGAACAGCAGGGTACCCTGATCACAGGTGGATCCACCCCCATCACCAACACCCCCAGCTGTTGTAAGCTTTGATTGTTGGCTCTGAAGAAGGAGCCAATGTCTGTGTAAGTAAGTAAGTAAGTAAATGTTACCTACCACCCACTGACACGACAGAAATGTACAGCTTGTGTTGGTTTGAAGTAGAGGAGATGATGCTGACACTAGGTACTTTAAAAAAATGCTTGATGTTAACAGGGCTTGTTGGTGAAATTTCGAGGAAAGAAAGGATTGTCCTGTTTGTTGAGAATGGTGTTGATAAAGCTTAGTGTTTGTTGTGTAAAAGTACGCTTATTTGATGACTGCCAAGAGCGGATGTGTTATTGTAGAAGTAGCATGTGAATGTCGTGACTGGATGGTGGAAAACACCTGTTGGAAATCCGTGCAAAGGGAAAAGCACTTTTTGCATTCGATGTTTGTTGATGAGTGTATGCAAGAAAATTAGTTTGGTAAAGTGGAGGTGAAATGGTGTCAGAGGTGGGTGTCTTGGCAAGGAGGAAGCTGTGTGTAGGGAACCTAGCAGGAAAACATTGTCTTAGTAGAGTGGTGGGGAAAGAAGAAGGGAGGAAGCTTAATGTTATTGTTCTTCACCTGTCATAAAATGTGTTTGCTATTTTTCATCTTGTTGTACCAAAGCTAATTGCTGACTTCAAAGCATGTTTGCTTTCATTTTGGAGAGGCGTGCTTTACTGCAATTATTTTGCTTTAATTTGACTTTGAATTTCACCTACCCAAAGGATTTTTTGGGTCCCACATCGCAGTATTAAAGGTTAATCAAATGGAGATGGTCTGATAGTGATCATAGGGTTGTTTTGTTTAATTTTTTTTTGTTTTTTGTTTGATTTTTTTCTTCTTGTGCTTATGCTGTGTTTGAAAGAAAGGGTTTTTTGTTTTGTTTTATTGCCTGTTTCACACTGGAAAGACAAAAACAAGTTAAGCAGGTATATCTTTCTGAAAGCCAGTCGGTGGTCTTTTGGTCATTGTCTTATTTGTTTATTCATTAATTGATGCATTTATCTAAGCTGTTTTTGGACAATGTAGTACACACAAGCATGCTCTGCCATATCCACATGGCACTTTATGTTTGGTGCATTTGTCTTATGTTAAACTGTTATAGCGTTCTTTTTTAATCACAAACACATTTGTGAATGGTACCAGAGGGTTTTTTTTTTTCATTCTGTGAAACTGTCTCGAGTTTAGTTTTTGTTTGACTGTTAAAAGAGTGTGTTCTAATCACAAACACATTTTTAGTACCATGAGGTTGGTTTCCTTCTCTGGAACAGTCTTGTCTGCTATGAATCTCCACCTGCCTCTCTTTTTTCTCTCTTGTCCTTATGCATTCTTCCAAAACTGCATTTGTGATAAGGACACTTTTGATTCAATTTATTTACAAGTTTTAACTTTATTTAACTTTTGATGTATTTTGTGGTGAAGTAATACTCATTACGGCTGTTGAATCCTAATGAAAACTATGGCCTGTTTTACTGAATGCTTGATATCAATAGGTTAGCCTTTCTTTGACAGAATTTGAACTTCATTAACCTGCATAGCTGACAAGAAACATCACTTTGGGGGGATATTTTGTTCAGTTATGTTTTATTTCAAAATAACTCCGAGTGGAAGAGTATGATTCTGGAAGGATAGTCAAAGGATTGATGGTAGGGGAATTGTGCCATGGAAGAGTAATTGTAAATATTGTCATGCTGTAACTGGCTTTGTCGAGTTCCTGTTTAACTTTAGTCATGGTAGTCTCTTTGTGTCAGTGATATATTCTACAGAATTCAGCAGTTTTATCACAGCTTTGTCTTGTCAGTTGCGTATTTTTACCAACAGATTTAAAAATCTTGTGGATGTTGTTGGCGAGGGTTTTAAACAGTTGTTTGTTTTATTTTATTGACTGAAGATTGTGAAGGAACATTCTGCATGCGTATGGAAAGTAATCTGAAAAAAGAAATAAATTAAGGGCGGACTTTAACCCTCTTGCATTCAGACTCTCTGAACACAAACTGCCCCTAGATTTCGCATTCCATCAGGAAATCAGTTCAGGCACACATGCTCGCTGGCCTTTTCCTCCTTCTATGTACATACCAGCAGCTATAATTACTTTCAGACACTGTACAGGGTTTCTCCTTCTAGCCTGATAGAGGTTTAACATGTGGTAGCAATTAATGCTGGTCACAGCGTGATGGAAATCTACTGTGTGTAAATCCCGACAAAATCCCGGATCAGGACTTAGGTAATTATTCAATCCCGGCAAATCCCGGATCAGGACTAAGAGGGTTAATATGCCACAAGGCTTAATTTCAAGCAATCCTTTCTAATACATACTGTTACTACTACTATTTTTACTTCTGCTTCTACTACTTTTACTTCTCTATTTTTCTTTTAAAAAAGTTGATATAGCTTATTCAGCAAGAAAGATTTTGAACTGTTCATAAAACTTGGAATAGATATCATTGTCACATGGCTTTTTGCTGCTATGTCCTGAAAATATATCTTTCTTTTATTTGACAGTAAGCACTAGTGTTTCAATCATGACGATGAGGAGGAATCTTTCAGTATCATTGCCACCTGATGTAAATTTTGTGCTAAAATATTTCCTTTTTTTTAAGAGATTGTTGTTTCCATCTTATTTTCAGTTCTTGTTTTTAGTCATTTTTGGCTTGATTTCTGTCTCGTGTCATTTGTGGATCAAAAGTTTGTTCGTGAATCTTTTTTTTTTTTTTTTCATTTTGTCAAAGTCTGATCACAGGGTGCTTTTCATGTTAACACGTTGATAAACCTTGTTTTTGTGACATGAATCTTGGCTTTTTTGTTTGTGTGTTTGTGTAGTTAGGGTTTTTTTTTTGTGTGTGTGTGTGTGTTCATGATTTAAAAAAAAATGAAAGCTTTTACCTATTGATAATAATGATGTTTATGGCAAATGAGATGACATAAACCCATGCTGTAGGCATGTTTGCAAGGTTTATTGTCTGTACTCTTCTTTTCATTTTCAGTTTATCTATCTGTCCTGGGTTTTGCCGCAGTATAGCCCAGAGTATCAGCTGAGTTAAAAGTCAGAATATGGATAAAGGCTATTCTTCAGAACTGTAAAAAAGCTTCACTGAGTCCTTTTTATTAGCTCTGCCATTCATTTAATTGACACTTATGAAAACAAATCTTTGAAGAGTGGGACTGTGTTCTTAATCTTTGCCAATGAACAATTGATTTACCTGACTTCTATGGGGTTTGGTTTGGGTGATGGTTGCTAGTGGTGGGGGGAGGGGGAAAGAGGCTTTTGCCTATATTTACTACATTTAGGGTTATTTTTTTTAGTTGGGGGAGGAGGGGGGTGGTTTCTCCTCAAGTCTGTGGATTGTATATGAAGAGATTTTTATTATTTTGAAGTGTCTATCCTATTTAGTTTAGAAGATGGAGAAGAGATGAAGTTTAAAAAATATTCTTGTCAAAACAGGACTTTGTCTAGAGAACTTTTGCCATTTAATGTGGAGATTTAGCGCTTTTTATTTTCAGAAACACATTCCATGTGTGTATCCTGACCTGTAACTCATTGCTGAGTGGTTCTATGTGACCATGGTTGGGCCCTCTGCTTAGCATCTCGAGGCCTATCAGTGTGTTCGTTGAAAAAAATACTGATCCTGTCTTTGTATCTTTTCTGGTAATGTTTGTGGAAGATTTAAGGTTTACAGTTTTCCTACGGAGGCAGAAGCAGGTGTAGGGTCATGCGACATCTACAACGACAAAAAAATGTGCTTTGTAGATGCTTGACCATCTGCAGTTATAACTCATGGTGGTGGTCAGGCCTTGGGTGTATGCTGAGTGTATTTCTCTTTCCACATCTTTTGTCAAATGTTGATAATTATGACGTGATATTTCATGTGCCTCTTTTATCTACTGCCTGTATGTTTAGATGAAGGGGAGAAAGGCATGGGCAAGTCAGCACAGAAACCTACCTAGAAGGTTGTAAAATCTTTAGTCTGCCAAGGGTCTCACAAATTTCAACCCATGAGATCAGAATGGTAAGGATTAAAAGACTGTTGCTTCAGCTGCTTGAAAAAAATGGGAGATTCAAAATCCTTTAACACAAGTGCTGGTCATACTTCTTAACTGGAATTGTGCAAACAGTGTCCTGATACAGCATGAGGCATTTGTGTTGACTTTATTTCTCTGTGCTTATATGGACAAGAAGAGAGTATTAGATGATGGATCCAATCATAATCTTTCTCTCTTTTCGATACGTTCACAGTCTGCTTGTAAAAAAAACACTCGTGTTGTTGTTAAAGTTACTATCGTTGTTTAGCCTTTTCCATAGTGTAGCACCCTGGAGGTCACTCAGAGTGTTCACCATTATTCATTACACCTTGGAATGGCTGTGAGACTGTAAGTTACCAATGGAGGAGAGAATTACGTCGAGCCATTCTTAGTATTCTGCCACACAAATAGCCATTCTCCAAGTTTCAAAAGATTTTTTTTAAAAAAATTCTTAAGCAGCTTGACTGCCCCTGCCTGGAATTTTTCAGGGACTAAATGTTCACTCTATAGCCAACAATCCAGAAAATTTCTGGGATGACAAATGACGTCCAGCTTCCTCGACTGAAGTTAAAGGGAAAGAACTCCAAAATTAGGGGAGATCACTCTCTTATTGGTTGGCAACATACAGCGCAAATTTTTTTTTTTTTACCTCATATTTTGTGTTATTTTGCATGAATACTTGGACTGTACTTGTTCAAAATGGCTGATGCTTTTTGTTGATCGCATGAATGACTTTACACAGGTAAAGCTGTGGCAAATGGTATTCTAGATGATCCTGACAGCAATGGAAATGATCTTGTATGATTCAGGAGATCGTGAAGATAAAAAAAAAATGACTGAGATTTTGCCTCGACTTATGTGTGACGCTATTGAGATGGGGGTTCTCAGAATGACAGTGGAGATGAAGAAAGTGTATTTTCAGTCATTTAAAACCTCCCCCAAACTTTAATAAATATATTTTTTGTAGTGAAATATAGCTTACTGAATAATCCTTATTTACAAAAAACCCAACAACAAAACAAAAAATGATTTGATGTAGAGTTTTCCTGTTGTGGATGAGTTTTAATGAGATTTGGTTTCAATCTCATCAGTTTGACACTAGTGCTTAGTTTTGTTGATATGTTTTCATTGACAGCTTAACTCTATGTATGTGCGTTTTGTGAGCTTTCACGTAATCGGTCTTGTATAAATATTTTTTTGCATGTGACAAAATATTCCTTACTGGTGTTCTTTGTATTTAGACCTGAAGTTTTATCTTGTCAGTATTTTAATCCTCCACACTCCTGTGATTACCATGAATATTAGCCATCCTGATTCTGTTATGTTATTTGGAAGCAGTATTATTTACATAAGTCATGTTTTACATTGTGTCACTCTAGTCAGTTTTGAATTTGATGTTTTTTGTCAGTCACTGAATCAGTGATTGCTTTAGTTGAATGTTTGCTTTTTGGACTTAACAGTGTTTGAAGCATTAACACAGCATTGAGTATTTTTGAAATTTGTTGCTATGACAGCTCCTTTTGTTTATTTCACTTTAATCCATTTCTTTCTTTTTTTCTTTTTGTTGTTGTTGTTGTTGTTATTCCTGTGATTTATGAATGTGAAATCTACTGTTGACAGTATTTGTGTTTTTTCCCTACTACGCTCATCATTTAAAATCATAGTATAAAAAATCACTCCATAGTGCATTATGTATCTTCGTTCCTTCGTGTGATCAAATTGCACTTCTAGGCCTGGTTTTTTTAGGGAAAGAAACGAAAAAAAAGAAGGAAAAACAACACAAACAAAAAATCTATGTTTTGATTTAATTAAGTTCTACCTGTCAAATCATGATCACTGTTTTATCATTTACCGGGATTAGTGTATAAGTATGTGTGTGCGTGCATGTTGTGGCCATGCATGGAAATCCAGGGGAACTCGCAATCAAAATAGCTGCCAGCGGTGGTAATGATCAATAAACTGTGCTTCATAATGATAAGTATTTGCAACACAGGAAACGTTGCTAAGCTCAATATTAATGCATGCTTCCACACAGGGTAAAGGTCATATGACTGATAGCATTTATTATATATAGCATTTACCATGTAAACTATGGGGTTTTAATTTTTATGAATAATACTCATGATATTGATTATATATATATGGTTGTGTGTGTGTGTGTGTGTGTGTGTGTGTGTGTGTGTGTGTGTGTGATGTTTTATTGGCTAATGTTGAGATCCATAGTTACAGTTGTCTTTATTGCAAAGACTGCTTTTTGTAGCAGACAAGAAAATCTCTCAAGCATCGCTGGTGTACTGAAAATACGTTTCTGATGTACCGTCTTGTTAGTATTACTCTTGACATCTTTTGATAACTGTTTGTAGTTCTGGGGTCTTGTTGAATAGTTAGAAAAAATCGTTGTCTTTGAAAGGTAGTTTTTTTTTTCTTCACAGGGAATACTACTAACTCTAAGTGAATCAAGAGGATAAACAATAGCATCAAAGGCTGGGCACTACACTCCTGCAAACTATTGTTTTATGATGTTTTTTTGTATCAGTCTTTTTGAGGGTAAACAGAAGTGGGATGGATTTTTTGGGTTCTTTTTTCAACATTTCAAGCAATGTGACTTCCGCTGTCTCAACAATTACTGGTATGGTGGATTCTGATATAGGACTATCACTAATGTACCAGTACCCCATTTTTGCAAATGCTTTAGTCCCCAGCTTATAAATAAAACCAGGACTAAAACTCTGAAACTAGAAACTTAGCTTCAGAAAACCTGTGGTCCAGTTTTGTGTGGAATTTGTTTTTGCAGGTTTAGAGATGGGAATATTTTGCTGTTTCCACTACTTGCATGCAACTTGATATACTCCTATGGTTATTTTCTGCTAGATATTGTTTTATGATAGTTTTTGCATCTTTCTTTTTGAGGGTAAACTGAAGTGGGATTTTAAAAATCTTTTTTCAACATTTCAAACAATGTGACTCAACTGTCTCAAAAATCAAAACCTTCACCCTGAGAAGGGGATAAAACTTTTTCTTTGTAGCCATGCAATTGCACTGATATGGCTTGGTGAGAGTCTGTGCTGTTCTAACCATGTGTATGAGTCGCGTTTTCTTTCTTTTAATTTTTTTTCTTTCTTTTCCTTGCAAATGTCATGTGTTCACTTTGATACTTTAAGTCATTGAAAATCTGTATGCCTGTTAATCCTCATTCTGCTCATGCTTTCGGTGACAAGTTTCATAGGATGAAGGTGTGTGAAAGAATTGTTCTTCCTCTTTGTTCATTTTAGGGTATAATATTATTCACCAAGAAAGGTAACTTTTGCCAGTAAAAGAAGACAGTACTCGAGGTAGAATTACCTCCCTTTTGTTTACATGTCTTGGGCTTAATTTTATGTTAATTTATTTTATTATTATTATTATTTTTTTTAGGATGTTTTGTTTTGTTTTTTTGTTAGATATCAAAAGTTCCTGTATGCCCTCTTTCCTTTATTTATTTATTTTTGGGGAGGAGGGGGGATAGCTGTGAACTGAAGAAAAAAAGTAGGGTGAAGGTGAAGGTGTCCCATAATGTATGTGGTAATTGAGGAGCGAGGCATCAGAGACCTCAGCTTCTCTAGGGGCCAGCATTTTGAGGGTGGTGCCCATCTCCTCTCCATTGCTGCTGTACCTTCCCTGACCGTAAAGAGGGCAGGTACCCATTTACAGCTGGCCTGGGTGGACATGGGGACTGTACTGAAGCCAAGGTGCGCAAATGGTCTCCCATCCAATTGGTAACCTTGCTTGATGCTGCTTCACTCTGGCCGGGGGAAAGCGATTGTATTTGATTTTTGTTATGCTGGCCATAGAACTTGTGTTGCTGTACTAAAGTGTTTGTCCATAAAAAAAATTACATTTTTTGTGCTGTGTGTGTGTGTGTGTGTGTGTGTGTGTGGTGTGTGTGGTGTGTGTGTATGTGTGTGTGTGTTGTTCAAAGATCTGTGAACTTTTGTTTTTGTTTGCAAATTTTCTTTAGCAAGTATGTTTCATTGTTATGATTGTAAATTGTCTAGAACATGTTTTTAGCAAGTCACTTTTGCATCAAATAGTTGGTTTTGTTGTTATCATTATACTATTATTATTATACCATTATTGTTTCTTCTTTTTCTTAATTCTCTTAATATTTAAAAGATGGTATGATCTGACATACAAAAGTTGATTAAATTTTCCAAAGTTGATAATGTAACAAGCTGTTTGTTGAAGAGTTTTATTCATTCTCAGTGACATTCTAAAAAATTTATGAGTTTGAAACCCAGTTGATTTCATTTTGTTATATAGAAAGATCTGTTTTCCTGTAAATTGCCTTCAAAATATTATTAAGAGACATTAGGGCCTACTTGCTGTAGTTCCTCTAATGCTTTGTATCTTAACAGCATTTTACTATCCAAGTTGAGCATTCATACTGATATCTTAGTAATGCTGCACACACACACACACACACACACACCACACACCACACACACACACACACACACACACACACACACACACACACAATATATATATATATATATATATATATATATATATATATATATATATATATATATATATATATATATATATATAATATAAATATAAACACAACTGTGTTCAGCTTCATTTGGTTTTTTTTTTATAGTAAATTTTCATCATGAGAAAATTTTTGCTTCTATCCTGAATATATATATGTAAATATTTAAAGAAAAAAACAAACACCATAGCATTTTGTTGGACAATGGCGGTAGGGTTTTTTTTGTTTTTTTGTTGTTCTTTTTTGGGATGGGGGGAAGGGAGGAAGGTGAATGCATAAGAAAAGGCATTTATTTCCCTCTGTTAAGTATAATAAATTCATTCAGTTGCCATATGATGTGTGTAACTGGTAGGTGTGTTTGACTGTAATGTTTGTGGTGCAGTTGTATGGACATTGTCAGTGTCTGCCTGGTGCCACACTTTTATACAGGTAGAACAAAGAAATCCTGCTGAGTTGGTGGATTTTTAGTGTTTTTTAAAAAAATCTAAAACAAAATCCTCAAACTTTGAAAAAACTATTGTTGTAAATGCCTACAGATTGGTTGGTTTTTCAGGTGTTTTTTTTTTATTGATTTAATTTTGTTTTAAAATTTACCCTCTAACAATTTATTACAGAACATTTGGGAAAGAATTCCTAAAGTAGATAAAATTAATATGTGTGCATTTTTGAGTGTGGGTCTTTTTTGCCCCCTCCCCCCTCTTTTTTTTTTTTTTTTCTTGTCAGTTGTAGTGAAGGGAGAGAGAGAGGGCAGGAGGACAAACATACACACACATCGTTCATTTGTTCTAATCATGAAATTTACCATACATGACACATCATAAATATGTGATTTGTTATTGCTTTGTGCTATGTTAGTATCATGACTTCCACCACAAGAGCCTGTCACATTTCGTATGGATTTTTATTTTTATTATTTTATTTTTTTGTTGAATTGATGCTTTCACTTTTGTGCGTTTTTGCACATTTTTGTTTCTTTATCCCCTGTCTCCACCCCACCTGGTTTATATATTAACGTTTGTTGGCAATATATTACGGTATGAATTTAAGGGGCAATATTCTTTTTTTTTATTTGTGTAGATTTTTTATTTTTTTTTTTCAAGTGCGCTTTTTGTGTTTCTTTTATATATGAAGAAGATGTAGCTTTACACTGGTTCCATTTTTTAGCAATGGTTCCAAATCTTGCGCAGTTGTTTTCAAGTTTTCAAGGAATGAAATTACTAACAAAATTGCTAATGTTACACTCAACTTTGTTAATCAATAATCTTCAAAATGTTGGTGTTGGATTTTTGCTGTAACAATTGAATAATCTCACTGTATGTGCACACACACACACACACACACACACACACACACACACACACACACACACACACACACACACACACACACACACACACACACACACACATACACACGCACACGCATGCATGCATGCATGCAATGCATACACACACACACACACAATGCACACACACGCACGTTATGAATTTCAATGACTTGTTTATAAGAAGGTGTACTGCAAGGATAAGAGCATGTGGTCAAAACTATGTCTATCAGATTGTTTTTGTTATCGACAAAAGCTGAACTGTCTTTTCCCCCTCCCAGTCTCTTATAATTGTTCAGTGATTTGTGAAGATTCAGGACCGAAGCATTTGTTTCTATGGTTATGTTATCGCTAAGTGGTTAATCCTGGCTGTAGCACACCTGAAAGTTGTAGGAATGTCCTTTTCTGATATCTTAGTCCGTATCACTTTGCCTTTTAAAAAATGAAGAGCTTGACACTGAGAAAACCCCTCTACTTGCTAATCCACAAATTCTGGGTTCCGGTTGGAATTGTCAAATGTTTCTCTTAAAATAACACACACATTGTGTGTGTGTGTGTGTGGGGGGGGAATGGGTGTGTGTGTGTGTGTGTGTGTGTGTGTGTGTGTGTGTGTGTGTGTGTGAAATTTATTTTTTATTGCATGCTTTGATTGTTTTATTATGGTCACACCATGGATAGTGTAGGGAGAAGAATTGGAGGGGTTTGGGTTTTTCATATAATTCTATTATGTATGCACTGTTGCTTTTTGTTGCTGGCTTTTTTGTTGTTGTTGTTGTTTCTAGAGATAGACCATCTGTTGAAAACGTAACTGTTTTCTTGCCTTGTGAAAAAAAAGAGGACATGCAGCCCAGCTGAAATCATTGTGAACAAATTAATGATATTGTTGCAAGTAAATAGGTAAACGAAACATTAGTGTAGTTTATCTGTTTGCGTGTTTTTATTATTCTCTTGAATTAAAAAAAAAAAGTGAATGCAGACAAATGGAGAGACATGCGTATAAGGGTTTGATTTTTTTAAACAGCTGTTGTGTGTGTGTGTGTGTGTGTGTGTGTGTGTGGTGTGTGTGTGTGTGTGTGTGTGTGTGTGTGTGTGTGTAACGTGTGCGTGTGACTGTGCGCGCTTGCTGTCACCTCTTCTGTACATTCTCTCTCTCTCTCTCTCTCTCTCTCTCTCTCTCTCTCTGTTCTCTCTCTCTCTCTCTCTCTCTTTTCTCTCTCTGTCTCTGTCTCTGTCTCTTGAGCTGTACATATTTCTTAAGCAGAATCTTGGATTGTGTATGTAAAGAAACTTGGGAGATTTTGTGAAAGAAAAGTACATGAAGGTGTCTATGAAAAAACAGGTAGAATATTATGAACTGTGCATCAGTTTTTTAATTTACATAAAAAAAATTATAAAAAAAAACACTGACTCAAAATACTTTTTCTTTAAGATTTGTTTAGAGTCTTGTAAAAGGAAGGCACAGGAGGTATCCGTTAAAGAATAGTTTTGTTAATTGTGCATTGGTACTTAAAAAATAAAAATATATCTCTGCAAAATTGTTTACGTTATACCACTTGTTAATATTAAAAAAAAATCACTTGTTTTGTTTAGAGGTTTGTGAAGCTCTTACTTACTTACAATCAGTTAATAAAAAAAAAATGAACAGAAGTTTATCTATGTAATGCACTTTCAGCATTATTTATTTAATTAAAAAAAAAGGTAAAACGCGATATAAATAACGTGTTTTTATTATTATAAGTAACATTGAATGCCGTTGTCAGTTTACTTGTGTATCTGTAGTCAGGAACTGAATGTTGTGGAGTGGTGTTTACAGTTTGATTCTTCCTGTCAGTATTTTAATGGATCATGAGAAGACAGACATGCAGAGCAAGGAGACTTGCTCATGCAAAAGACATCCATTTTCTGAAGGGAAAAGTGAATTGAAACTTTGGGGAAAAAAAATGTATGTAATCAGCTTGAAAATAATCAATGATTTTAAAAATCAGATGGCAGTGACTGCTTTGTTTGGGTTTAATTTAATTTTTTTTTTTTTTTTAAGATAACTGTGTACATTATTCTGTGTGCATGTCTTGGAAGAACAGTCACATCAATGTTTTATGTCAAATTTTGTTGGGGGTGTTTATTTCATGTTGTTTTAATCCGTGGATTTCTAGTCAAACATTATTCACTGATTGGACATTTCCTGTATATTTTTTCTGAAAATATTTTGCAGAAGGTGTGTTTGTTTTATGTTTAATTTTCTTTTTTAAGTCGTATTTTTGCTGTCTTAATCCATTCTGGTATTACATTGCATGTGCCAAATGTAGATGTACTCCCTTCATTCTTGTTAATTTGTTTAGGTTTTGTTTCTAATTCTCTCTCCCCCCCCCCCTCCCCCAACGAATCACCAATAAAACCACTTGAACATCATTTCTTTCTTCAGTGTTTTTCTGTTTTGTTGGTCATTCAGTTAGTTAATTGGTTGGTCAATGGTGTGTGTGTGTGTGTGTGTGTGTCGCTTGGTGTGTGTGTGTGTGTGTGTGTGTGTGTGTGTGTGTGTGTGTGTGGTGTGTGTGTGTGTGTGAGAGAGAGAGAGAGAGAGAGAGAGAGAGAGAGAGGAGAGAGAGAGAGAGAGAGAGAGAGAGCCTTGAAAAATGATGCAGGTGTTTCTTTTTCTGTTTGTTCTCTTTAAGTATATTGTGTTCAAATATGATGCAAGCAGTATACTTCAAGACACTTTTTATTATAATATGAACAAATACAGACATATATAATTACAAATGGAATTGTGACATTTCATCAAACACACATAAAAAAAAGTGGGCTTTTAATAATTAAGTATAAAACATCTTTAAAGTTGGACTGCAATTTCAAAACTTTTTGATTAAAATGAAAAGCTGGATTTAATTTGATTTGATTTACATGATATAGAAATCTGGGAAGGAAGGGTGAATGAATAGTATCTGAAAAGATACTAATGGGAAGAACAGAAATAGCACATGCATTTTCAGAGAAACTCATTAATAAATTTGATGTGTGCATGACACACTTTTGTTTTTCCATCTATCATCTTTTCCTGTTACGGAGCCGTCCATTTTTTAAACAGGGAAAAAACAGACAAATCAAACACAATGTTATGTATATGATAAAGAATGGTTTAAAATAACATGAAGTACCATCACTCTTTATGCAAAAAAGAAAAAAAATCAACCATTTCTATGGTTTCAATCTGTTGCAAACAGGTACAAACACCAATACTTTAAACAAACATTAAACTGAAGGCAAGAAACAAAAAGCCTGTTAGCAAATCATCCAGGGCAAAAATTGGGTAAATACCCGTAAGCCTAATGTTGCAACTTTGAGGCTTTTTCATTAAATAATTAACTGTTGAGTGACAGGATAACCCTTGTTGCCTCCTTTTGACTTCAAGTCAGTTCCACTATGTGGTCCACATAATCAATCTGAGGCATTGTTTTACTTGTGTAGTATCTTATTGGGGACAGGATAGCTCAGTGGTCAGAGCAAACGCTTTCCCCAAGCTAAAGTTAAGCAGCATGGAGCGTGGTACCAATTGGATGGGCGACCATTTTCGCTCCTTGGCATCAGTACAGTTCACCCAGCTGTATATGTGTACCTGCCCTCTTTAGAGCCAGGGAAGTTAAAGCAGCAAGGGAGAGGAGATGGGCTCCGCCCTCAATATGCTGGCCTCTAGAGAAGCTGAGGTCTCTGATGCCTTGCTTCCCTACGACCACATAGTAGGTTATGGGGATCTTTACTTTTTACCCGTAGTGTATCACTGGGTTTTTCTTGCAAGCTCTTGATGTTTTGTCAAGGGCTATTTTCTAAAGCTAAGGATATGCTGTTTGTTGTTATGTCTAGTCCTTGAAAGCAGTGAGAGTTGGTAGGCAACTAATACATTCCTTTGCCACACTGAAAAGGAGGAAACGGTATGATATGACATTCACAGTCACAGAAGCAACCCTGAATTATTCTAAAAAAAGTGTCTTAAGAAAATGAACAATCAAAATTTAACAGTATGTTTTTTCATTAATAAACTTAATCTAAATGCACTATAATTGCCCAAATCAGAATTTTTGAACAAACAAACAAAAAAACAAACAACAAAAACCAACCAAACAAAAAACACTTCTCTAGATATAAATTATACCAGAGTTCATGGCAAGGGGCACCGAAGCAGGAAAAAAAAGAGAACCATCACTACTACCTGCTCTTACAAAATCATTCATGCACTGATTTTTTCCCATTTACATGAATATCTTTTCCAAATATGTACCTCCACTTCCTCCTGCACCCCCCTCAAAACAAGTAACAAGCAAAAAAAAAACCCCCAACAACCCCCAACAACAAAACAACAACAACAAAAACACAACAAAAAAACAAAAACAACCCCGAAAACAAAAACAAACCCCTTCTTCATCAGTAAGGAGCATTGATATTTTACTTTTATATATTTATTCTTTTATATTGAGGACAATGGAATAAGCACTCGTGCTTTTTTACATCCAGTCCCCGTGTGTATGCAGTTTTGTGAATCTTGTCATCTGTTCCCATCGGCACAAATGGCCTACTCTAGCTTACGAAAACGGAACAGGATTTAACGTGTGCGCAATATGTTCTGCGTGCGTTCACACACGGGACATCGGTTTATAGTCTCATCCGAAGATTGATAGATTTTGCTAGGAAACTTGATAACCTTGTGCAAACTTTTCATTAGGCTGTATAACAAAGAAAAGGTCCATCTGATGATCCACTATAACGGATACAAGCATTGCTCAAGATTAAGTCACTCTCAGCAGTTTGTATTTAATGAGAGATTCTTTGTGTGGTCTCCCTTTAATCTTTCTGTAATTTCTTCCTGTTAAGACGTTTGATTTTAAAGCTTTCATATAAACCCAGATAGTCTGAGTTCCTATAAAGTTATGACCCCAAAATCTTCCTATACTTTGACGTGTGGCTCATAATTGGGAAGACCAGATTCCACAAAACATGCTGTATGGCAATACAATGATCTTCATGAAAAAAGAGAACAAAAACACAGCTCAAAGCAGCGTCATTTCCTCACTTAGAAAGAAAGCTGATGGAAACTATCCATAGGCCCTTGCAATTTCACGATTAGAGTTTTAGAGTTGGGCCAAAATAATAATCGTCATTATAAAGAATTCAAATAGACACAAAACAGCATGATCTCTGTTGAAGAGTGCTCTCTGTCCTTTTTATTTCAAAATTCAGGATATGGCAAGTATAGTACTACCCCCCTTAAACAAAACAAACAAACAAAAAACCTACAAGAAA
>CM060321.1:5076888-5089388 GCA_030674155.1 Stramonita haemastoma | reverse complement strand
GGCCCCGTGTGCGAACGCACGCAGAACATCTTGCGCACATGTTAAATCCTGTTCCGCTTTTCGTAAGAGTAGGACATCGTGTGCCGGCGGGAACAGATGACATTCACAAAGCTGCATACACACGGGGACTGGATGTAAAAAAGCACAAAAGTGCTTATTCCATTATCCTCGATATAAAAGAAAATAAATAAATAAATAAATAAATAAATAAATAAATAAATAAATAAATAACACACTCTCTCTGTGTCCTACCTCCATCCCTATCGTGCGTGGCCAAGTGTAGGACTTAATGTGCAAGTCGTAGGTGCAGGCGTGCACACTTTAATACCAAACTGGAAGCACTTATGCATAGGCCTACGCCTTTAAAGCACAACTACACCACCTACCCACACACACGCACACGCACACGCACGCACACACACACACACACACACACACACAGACGCGCGCGCACGCATGCACATGTATGGAGCGGGTGTATATTATAATCTAGCACAACTGTGTCGTTTCATGGCACTGAGAGGAATGAAGCTTTATGTTTCAGTCATACTAGGAGTGAACCAATGCTTTCATTATAATTTAATAAATATTATCAGTCTCATGCTCACAGGTCTGTCTTATGTATATTGTATATATTCATACAGCCGTAAAATCAAATAGCATTTAATGAATGAGGAAATTACAGGTTAAAGAAATTAAAACTATAAAACAACAACATGAAAAAAGAAATAAAAAAAGTGGCGACAGAAGAAGCAAGCATTTAAGAGATTCCAGGAAAAGACAAGAAAACACATTTCTTATTCCGTTGTGGCATCGGCACCTTTTCATACATAACCAACAAAACAAAATTATTGCAAAACAAAGCCATGACTAAAACGGGCTTGCGCACATGTATACATGCATGTGCAGACGTGCTTAGGCACTCGAGTGTGTGTGTGTGTGTGTGTGTGTGTGTGTGTGTGTGTGTGTGTGTGTGGTGTGTGTGTGTGTGTGTGTGTGTTGTGTGTGTGTTGTGTGTGTGTGTGTTGTGTGTGTGTGTGTGTGTGGTGTGGGTTTTGTGTGGTGTGTGTGTGTGTGTGTGTGTGTGTGTGTGTGTGTGCTCTACACACTATAGCATTCACTTGTGTGTGTATGTGTGTGTGGCTGTATATGTTCTTTGTGTGTGTGTGATGAGAGAGAGAGAGAGAGAGAGAGAAGAGAGGAGAGAGAGAGAGAGAGGAGAGAGAAGAGAGAGAAGAGAGAGAGGGAGAGGAGAGAGGAGAGAGAGGAGAGAGAGAAGAGAGAGGGAGAGAGAGAGAGAGAGAGAGAGAGAGAGAGGCTTCTTTTTGCAATTTTGATACCGGTGGACTTCCAGCGAAACCTATATATACAAGACGTACAAAAGAAAAATAAAACCAAAATTAATTGTCTCGATAATCGTGCATTTCGTTCCTTCATACCGGCCAATAACTATGTACAACACTGAGGGAAAAGCTAAGCAAAGTTAAAAAAATGGAGTCAGTTTGCTTTACACGGTTAGCTGAGAAAAATACCCCCCTTCCAAAAAAAACCAAACCCCAACCAACAAAAAACCACCCAAGAACAACAAAAACAAACACAAAAACCTGACGAAAAATGAACAGAAGTAAGCTAAAATCTGATAAAGACAACGAGCGAGAAAATGATCGTGAAAACAGACAAAATGCAAGCAACGCATCCCCTTCCCAATCAAACCTTTAAGGTTGAAATACAACCAAAATAACTTTAAACAAAAGCTAAAGAAGAGCGACCTCTCTCTCTCTCTCTCTCTCTCTCTCTCTCTCTCTCTTCTCTCTCTCTCTCTCTCTCTCTCTCTCTCTCTCTCTCTCTCTCTGAATCTGGAATGATGAGTTGTTTTGCTTTATTAAACACTAATGTTTAAAAAAAAAAAGTCACACAATTTAAACATTGACAAGTAGAAGAAATGGAAAAAAAAAGCCAAAGACAAAAGGATGAAGTGAAAAATGGCAAAACTGAGAAAAAGAAAGCATTAATAAGAATATTAGAGAGAGAAGAGAGAGGGAGGGAGAGAGAGAGAGAGAGAGAGAGAGAGAGAGAGAGAGAGAGAGAGAGAGAGAGAGAGAGAGAGAGTGAGAGAAGAGACAGAGAGAGAGGAACATTTTTGGTCACTCTTCAGCTGATTTGGAGGGGGAAGGGGGGGGGGGGGGGGGGCAGAAAACTTTTCTCCTGACAAGATTGTCAGAATTTTGAGAAGGCTGCAAACACCAATTGTAAGATAGCAATATCCACAGTTCTTTTCGTCAATAGAAAAACTAGACCGTTGTTCAGATAAAACTATACATTCCAAACACATCTAACCTTTTTCTTTTAAAAAAAACCTCCTCGAATGAAGCGGATATTGCCGATTTCATCAGTGACAAAAGCATGTATTTAACCCAGAGAGAACAAACAACAATGTGAGAAAGCTTGTCAGCATCATCGGCTGAGGGCAAAAGGGGGGGGGGGGGGGGGGGGGGGGGGGGGGGGGGGGGGGGGGGAGAACATAGACAGAGGATCGTTGCTTTAATTCTCATCCACGACAACGTAAAACAAAACAAACGGAACCCATCCCACAGCTGACTCCACAAAAGTTTCATCAAAAAGCTTGTTCTCAAAAAAACATGATTTTCACAAGGCCCCTGCGCGGTCACAGCTGTTCCTCTTCTTCTTCTCCTCCTCCTGCTCCTGTTCGTCCACAAAGACAGGGTTCGTGGCCCCCTCCGTCTCTGCCTGACAGCGGGCTGGTGGAAGCAAGCGCTCGCTGGCCGGGCACTCCCCTTCCGAGGTGTAGTCCGCGGACGGGGTTCGGATCCTGGCCTTGCTGCGCCGAGCCGAGCCGTTGATGAAGCCTTCACTCTCCTCCGCCACGGTCCGAGGGTAGTTGAGGGCGTGGAGGAAGAAGTCATGGCCGCCGTCACCCCGACAATGATCCCGTCACTGTGCTCCCGGATGCGGAGATGCAAGTCTGAAGGATGCAGGGTGCCGTTGAGGGCGCCTTTAGCGTGACCGTTACTGGTTCCTGTGGGAGATCCGTGTACACAGCGGAGCTCCCGGGACCTCCCCTAGAGCAGGTGGAGCTCTTAGCCGAGGCGGGTTCCTTGTAGATGGTCCGGGGACGCGGGATGCGGGTGAGGGTGAAGTCCTCCAACTTGAGGTTAACGTCAGGAACGTCCAACAGGTTGAAAGAAGACGCGTGCTTGCGGCGGTAGCACTCCTTGACGCAGATGGCCACCCCGATGGCGATGAGGACGCCGCAGATGCAGCAGGCGACGATGATGACGATGATGTCCACGTCGTCCATCACCTCCGCCACGATGTTGTAGGTGTGCTCGTCCGGCGCCAGCGGCACGTGCTTGGCGTGGATCAGGTCGAAGGTGGCGAAGTGGCTGTCGATCCACACTGGTATGGAGAGACCCTGCAGGTAGAGGTAGAGACAGACAGAGGGAGGGTGAGTGGGGAGTGGTGCTACGTACTTGTGTCTGTTAAGTGAGACTAGATGACCTGTGTCTGTAGTAAAAGATAGAGACTAGTTTATGGTACACACACTTAGTGTTTGCAGTAAGCAGAGGTGAGAGTGTGACTGCTTTGTGTTGCAGATAAAGAAGTCTACTTATGTACACGCACACACCTAGAAATAAAATAATTATCAGTTTAAAACAAGAGTGTGTCGTCAATCTTTATTAATTTTTTTGTCTGCTGTTACAGTAGCAGCAGCAGCAGCACAGCAGACAGCAGCAGCAACAACTACCCCTGCTACAAACACTACTCTACTACAACAACTACAACAACAACAACACACTACTACTACTACTACTACTACTACTACTACTACTACTAACTACTACTACTAACTACTACTACTACTCTCTTCTTCTGCTGCTGTTTCAGTGCTTTTTCTTTTACAACTTCTTTTTCTTCAAAAGTTCACAACATAGCTGCTGTGAGACGCTATAAACTAAATTTTCAGTCCATGTTTGTTTCTTCGTGTTACCCATAATATGGTAGAGCGATTCTAGCGCTGCTCATCTCAGCGTCACCATTAATTGTGACATTAACTGGCTCAAGGTGTCAAATTCTCATCATAAGAGGTCTTCAGGAGCTATCAGGTTTGAGCCTTGCACTGAGGAGGGGTCCTTTGGGTGGTATTCAGTGGTGCTGATCCACAAAACACAGCACGTAGCTAAAAAAAAATCTGCCAAGAGGCTTATTTGTTTAGTCCCATTTCACAGTTTCTTCAACAGTTAGGCAGAGCCGAGAAAGGGAATCATTAACTTCCAGTTTTAGCTATAGACCATATATTACCCATTCAGTTTCGTGTTTTGCCCTCCAACTGCTTCACAACGCATAGCTCTCAAAGGCCTCATCATTCTCTCACACAATCACGCAAGCACTAAAAATCCCCCAGCCTAACTCGAGAATCGAACTAAGTGATATGCCCTTTTGGAGTGATCCAGCGGTTACCTCATCCTCAACCTTAACGTGACTCGGTTCTCTCGCTCTCTTTTCTCCCTAAATGGTCACAAGTACGGTGCTCAAAGCCTGTCATGCAGTACAATCGGTGGGCAAGTTGAGCCTGGCATTGCATTGCCATCCTCTCCAAGTCACAATAGGTGTCATGAATGTCACTGGAAATAGAGGTTTTTTTCTTTCTTTCGAGAATTGAATGAAGATTGAAGAGTCATTGCACGTAATTTGCTTTGAAACTAAATGACACAATGTACGGACATATTTTTTTCTTAAAAAGTCCGAAAAATCTTAAGAAAGAACAGGTAACTCTTAAAAAAAATGTTTCCTTTTGGTTTTTAGTTTCCCTTGTCATAATCGAAACTGTAGAAGGGCTTATTCTCAAAGAAATGTCTATCTGAGAAATAGGTTTTTACAAAAGGTGGTATTCCAAAGTATCTGTATCTGTCATCATAGCAAGCTGATCCACAGGAGAATTAGTGTGGTTTGTGTAGAACAATTGTGTTCACTCGATATCATAAGCGTATGTGAATCTATTACGTCACAAGTAAGGACGATCACGTGACTTCCGCATGCGCCTTGTGTGATGAAGCTGCCAAATAAAACTATAGGCTCATGTCCATTCTTTAGTCTCAGACTTTGATCTAGAATGAATGCATATTCTACAGTTTGAATTCAAGAAGTATCATTCATGTCCACAAAGAACAATTAATTAAGAAGACAGGAAAGTACATCCGCAGAAGTGTGTTCTCGGACAGGCATGTCTGTAGACATGCACGCGCGAACACACACACACACACACACAACACACACACACACACACACACACACACACACAACACACACACAATCGCACGACACACTCACACACATGCAGACGCGCACGCACAGGAGCACATACACACAGAGACACACAGACACAGACAGACAGACAGACAGACAGACAGACAACACACGCACACATTGATATTGTTATTGATTGACACAACACACACACCACACACACACACACACACACACACACACACACACACTGAGGATATTTTTTTTCTGTTCCTGTCCTTATAGGTCTAGGCAGTAGCTTTAAACTTATTCCTATTTCTGTATCTTCTCTCTGTCCCCTTTCTCAATCACACCCACAACAGCAGCATCAAACCTAAACCTTGCCCCATGGTGAATACTAATGATAATAATAAAAGTGATAACAATAACATATACTACTACTACTACTACTACTACTACTACTACTACTACTACTACTACTACTAATACTACATAACTACTACTAGCAATAACAACAACAACAGCAAACAACAACAACAATAATAACGATGATGATGATGGTGGTGATGATGATGATGATGATGAATGATGATGATGATGATGATGATGATGATGATGATGATAACAACAACAACGATAATAATAAATAATAATAATAATAATAATAATAATAAAAAATAATAATAAATGATAATAATAATAATGATAATAATAATAATAATAATAATAATAATAATAATAATAATAATAATGATGAAATAATAATAATAATAATAATAATAATAATAATAATAATAATAAAGATGATGATGATGATGATGATGATATAATAATAAAATGATAATGATAATAATGATAATGATAATAACAATAACAACAACAATAATGACTATAATGATAATGACTATAATGTTGATGATGATGATGATAATGATGATGATAATAATGATGATAATGATGATGATGATGATGATGATGATGATGATAACAACAACAGCAAACAATAATAGTATTAGTAACAACAAATAATAAAAAAAAACCCGAAATCTATACACCGCAAAATCCTGCAAAACCCCCCCCAAAAAAAAACAAAAAAACCCAAAACAAAAAAAAAAACCAAACAAACCGAAAAACCTTCACACTCACCGGACCCCCATTATGAATAATAGCCTGAAGGCGGATATCGAAGTGGGGCATGGTGACGTGGAGGAAGGTGACGAACACGTGCACAGTGCCGCACGAGATCTCCCCCAGGCGGTACGTGTCCTCGCCGATGCCCAGCTGCTTGACGATCAGATCGTGGAACCCCGCCAGGAATCGCTGGAAAAACTCCGTGTTGTTGAGAATCAGGTGACAGTCCCCGTCAGGGTGAACTGGTAGCGCACATCTCTCCGTGCAGGTAAGGTAGTGGTGGTGGTGGTGGTGGTGGTGGTGGTGAGGGGTGTGGTGGTGGTGTTGGTGGGTAAGGGGGTTACGGTCAGAGTTTGTGTTTTTCCTGTGTCGGGGGAGGAGGGAGAGGGAGAAAGTTGCTGAACCGTGACCATGACGGGTGTTTGTAGTGAAGAAGGCGTAGTTTTCAGTAGTAGTACGGAGGAGGTTTCTTCAGTGTGTGAGGCATTGAGGGATGGAAGACTCGGGGTGACTGCAGGCGTGGAGGCAGAGGAAGCAGAAACGGGGGAGAAAGTTGTGTGTGGAGGCATCACCCTGTCTGACGTCTGCTGCCCGACACCTGAAGAGGATACTGGAGGTGTGGAAACAGGAGCGGGTGAAGACACAACAGCAGAAGGCGCGGTTGTGGGGAGATGCGTGGTGCTCTGTGTGGAAGGGGACCGCCCCGTCCCATCTAAGGTGGAGGAGGTGAAGTGGACATCAGAAGAGGCTCCAACACTGCTGAAGTGGTTTGGGAAGACTCTCCTTTACCGGCAAAGGAAACTTCAGCGCTGTGTGGAGTCGTGGGTGGCTCAGATTGGAGGAGGAGGAGGAGGAAGACGAGTCAACGGACGAGTCAACGGAATCCGCTTCTTTCTCCTCATTGGGCCAGGATGCAGAGAAGTCAGTACCTTGCCCAGGTGATACTGAAGATGGCGCCAGGATCCTTCCCGCCGTGGATGAAGAGTGACTGACACTGTCAGAGTCAACCTTTGTGGCCGAAGAGTCTGAGACTGTAGAGTGGTTACTGGGAACTGTCCAGGCCTGGGCATCCAGAGTTGGGGTTGTGGTCTGAGGTGAATCTGTTGTGGAAGGTACTGTCTCCACAGAAGTAGAAACCGCGCTAGTATTGTTGTTAGTTGCTGATGAATTCCGTGATGACGACGAATGCTGATCTGATTGTGCTGAAGCACTGTGGTCTGCCTGAAAAACACCGGTGGTTGGTGTCGTAAGGACAGACGGGGAAGATGTCGTGGAATGGGCTTCACTGGTCTCTCTCCTCAACGTTCTCTCTGACGTGAGAGATACTGTCGGCACAACGGCCGCTTCCCATCTCTGTGTGGCTGACCCTGTCAGCTGGCCTGCATGGGAAGCAGGGTGAAGATCACTTTCACGGGAAGAAGCCTCCCTGGGAAAGGGAGCCAGAGCTTCAGACACGGCTTTCCTCGATCCATCAGAAGCAGTTTGGTTATGTCCACTGAAAGACTCTTGCCTCTGGACAGCAGAGGATGCAGTGGCCGAAACTCCTGCAGATGCTGAAGAGGAGTTGGTGGAGGGTGCATCCTGTGGCCCTGGGGTCGGTGCTGGGGTAGGGGGGGCAGCTGAAGAGGAATCACCGTCTGAGGGTGTCATGGATCCAGGATGAAAGGAAGGGGTCGGGGATGGAAGTGCTGGCGTCACAGTCTGTGTCCAGCATCCCAGCAGCCCAGCTGAAACAAACCAACACGGCGAAGATGATGATAAAAACAAATGTTGACTCTTGCCAAGAAGATATCAGATGAATATATATATTTTTTATACAAGCGTTATTCTCTTCAGATATTAACTCCGTCTGAAGGCCTTTCTGACCAGCTTGAATCACAGGGCAAAAACACGAGTCGTTCTACCTGGGATCTTGTTTGTAAGTTCAGTGTGGTCTCTGAATAAACCACCCAGAACCTTTCGGATGAGACTATAAACCGAGGCCCCGTGTGCGAACGCACGCAGAACATCTTGCGCACACGTTAAATCCTGCTCCGCTTTTCGTAAGTGTAGGCCATCGTGTGCCGGTGGGAATAGATGACATTTAAAAAACTGCATACACACGGGGACTGGATGTAAAAAGCATATGATTGCTTAATCCATTATCCTCGATATATAAAAAAAACAAACAAACCCAGTTTGACTTTGACAAAGATCCCGTTTCACTTTATGTTCTCCATAAGGGGCTTTTAGGGACAAGACCATTTGCAAGGTTCACCACTGCAACCAGGATGATGTGTGTGTGAGTGTGTGTGTGTGTGTGTGTGTGGTGTGTGTGTGTGTGTGTGTGTGTGTGTGTGTGTGTGTGTGTGTGTGTGTGTGTGTGTGAATCTTGTGTGTGTGTGTGTGTGAATCTGTGTGTGTGTGTGTGTGATGTGTGTGTGTGTGTGTGTGTGTGTGTGGTGTGTGTGGTGTGTGTGTGAATCTGTGTGTGTGTGTGTGTGTGTGTGTGTGTGTGTGTGTGTGTGAATCTTGTGTTTGTGTGTGTGGGGTGGGGTGTTTGTGTGTTGTGTGTGTGTGTGTGTGTGTGTGTGTGTGTGTGTGTGTGTGTGTGTTGTGTGTGTGTGAATCTTGTGTGTGTGTGTGTTTGTGTGTGTGTGTATGTGTGTGTGAATCTTGTGTGTGTGTGTGTGTGTGTGTGTGTGTGTGTGTGTGTGTGTGTGTGTGTGTGTGTGTGTGTGTGTGTGTGTTTATGAGGGTGTGTAGGTGGGTGGGTGGATGGGTGAGAAGCGGTTGTCGGGTATTGTCAGACTTGAGGCAGTCTTGGCAGAGAATGCTCAAAACCCACCCAGGAAGCCATTTATTACATACAAAGCTCACTTTCTATAGAATTTTGTACTTAGAAGCTTATTCAGAACCCAGCTTGCAAAGACCCTTGTGACATGACGCTTCAGGATTCAATGAGTAAACCAGGCTGTACAGACTGAAGGAAGAAATCACAACAAGGTTCTGCATCAATTCTTCTTCAAAAAATGAGCTAGCTAGCTAGCTGTTTGAGTTATCACTGATTGGAAATGAAGGAGCTTCGTTAATTGTAGGGAGAGAGAGAGAGAGAGAGAGAGAGAGAGAGAGAGAGAGAGAGAGAGACAGAGACAGAGACAGAGACAGAGAGAGAGAGAGACAGAGAGAGAGACAGAGACAGAGAGACAGAGAGACAGAGACAGAGACAGACAGACAGACAGACAGACAGTTTTGATGGTCAGCCGGCATGTTTATATGATTACTACATTATGAGCTCTTCCTGTAAAGGGCTAACACAAACAGTTGATCTGCAACCAACAAAGGTCGCAGGTTATATAATTATCACGTCTATATTTCCTCTGAAAACAGATCCTAATTAATCAACAACGACTGGAGAAAACCAAAAAAACCAAACTTACATTCAACATTTTTCATCACCAACACCCCCCTCCTCCTCCCCTATTCCAAAAACCCAAGACAGCCATTAAAAAAAAAACTTGACAAAACTCTCGGTTTCCAAGTTTCGTAATACTTACCGAGCAGAAAGGGGGTCACATTCATCTTGAAGATCATGGTCAACACTGTCTGATGCAGAGGAACAGACTCTTGAAGGACTGTTAATGGTCAAATAAAGATCCCCCCACTAAAACGTCTTCGATGGCACGTGAGGCAAGGTCTTTGCAATGGGGAGCAGGATTTCAGCCACTTGTCCCCACTTCACCTTGTTTACCAGTACCTGCAACACACAAAAGCGAAACTTAAAATCATAACTTAAGATCACTGGGTTGTTTTTTTGTGTGTGTTTGTTTGTTGGGTTGGTTGGGTTACTGTTTTTGTTGTTGTTTTTTATTTATTTTATTTTTTTTAGATTAGTGATGATGAACGTTTTGAAGAAAAATTAATTTATTGATCTGTAATAGAAGATAGTTACAGATCATGTTTATGTGTGGCGGTATGCACACGAGTTGATGTTTTTTAATTGATGAATATGATTTTGCACTTGATCATAGCTTTATAAAAAAAATCTTGTTTTCCCGTTAATCCCATCCCCCCAAAAAACAAAAAACAAAACAAACAAACAAAAGCAAAACTAAACTCACTTGTCAGACTGAATCCTGCAAGAAATAAAGTTCTATCAAGAAAGTAGGCGCAGACAGATTCGTGGTAAATACAACCACACAAAGACACTTCTGATGAGACTATAAACCGAGGCCCCGTGTGTGCAAACGCACGCAGAACCACTTACGCACACGTTAAATCCTGTTCCACTTTTCGTAAGAGTAGGCCATGTGTACCAGTGGGAACAGATGACATGGTTTACAAAAAAAAACTGCATACACACGGGGACTGGATGTGAAAAATCACATGAGTGCTTATTCCATTATCATCGATATAAAGAATAGATAAATATAATAAATAAATAAAAGAATAAATAAATAAAAAATAAAAAGAAAAACTCTTGAGGTTGAGATAAGAAATCCGAAGCTCTTCGAAACTATGGCGAAAATAAGAAGACTCTTGGGCCAGAGTTCTATATAAAATGTGAAATCTGTACAATTCCATGAGAATGACTGGACAGTGCTATTCAGGGGGAGAGGAAAAGAAAGATCACTGAATCAACGGTCTGATCAAACCGACTTACTTATTGCTCTATTTTCATGGTTCCAGCAAAGCCGTCCATTTCTTCTGGCAATGCCTGGGAACAAACCCCGAACCTTAAAGTCTAGACTAGACTGTCCAATACTACTTCACAGTCCTTTTTGTTGAAGAAGAGAGAGAGAGAGAGAGAGAGAGAGAGAGAGAGAGAGAGAGAGAGAGAGAGAGAGAGAGAGAGAGGAGACAGAGACAGAGACAGAGAAAGAGAAAGAGAGAAAGAGAGACAGACAGAGAGAGAGAGAGGGAAAGAGAGAAGAGAGAGAGAGAGGAGAAAGAGAGAGAGAGAGAGAGAGAGAGAGAGAGAGAGAGAGAGAGAGAGAGAGGAGGGGAGAGGGAGAGAAGAGAAGAAGAAGAGAAATGAGGAGAAAGAGAGTGAGGAGAGAGAGAGAGAGAGAGAGAGAGAGAGAGAGAGAGAGAGGAGGAGAGAGGAGGAGAGAGAGAGAGAAGAGAGAGACAGAGAGAGACAGAGAGAGACAGAGAGAGAGAGAGAGAGAAGAGAGACAGAGAAGACAGACAGAGACAGAGAAGACGAGAGAAGAGACGAGACTGAGAGAGAGAGAGAGAGAGAGAGGAGAGAGAGAGAGAGAGAGAGAGAGAGAGAGAGAGAGAGAGAGAGAGAGAGAGAGAGAGGGAGAGAGAAGACAGACAGACAGACAGACAGACAGACAGACAGAGAGACAGACAGACAGAGAGAGACAGAGAGAGAGAGAGAGAGGAAGACAGACAGACAGACAGCAGACAGAGACAGAGACAGAAAGAGAGAGAATAGACGATCGTATTCCTAGAAAATGATATGGCCAGAATCGTTACCAACTGTTTCCTGATGTCTGGGTAAGTTGCCAGAGACACGATGTGAGAACTGTATTGGTATCAACCTGGCTCCCCTTTAAGGGGGCGATACACTAGTAGACCCACGACCCGTATGGCCAGGAGCTGTCAGGTCGAAACAGACTCCAAACGGATGGTCTGTCAACCCAAACGTACGTCCCAAGTGCTTGTGGCATTTTAGATTGAACACGACTGTTGGTTGATTGTATTAAAGCTCCAGCGAAGCTGTCCAGTTCATCAACCAGCCATTCAATCACCATTGAAAAAACACCGACCGTTTGAAAAACGTCCTGATTTTTCTCAAACAAGCAAACTGGCATCCTCCAGTCAGTTAATTATCAAGTTTGACTTTCAGTCATGCTCCGTAGGGTGATGTGTGTGTCTTGTCAATAAGATTGAAGCTTCATGGCACACACAGCAACTTTCATTTGACGCAGTTTTCAAACGTTTTGTGTCAGTTCATCCTGCTCACACTGACAGGTCTAAACGAACAGGTTTGAACAGTCACGTTCAAATGACTGACAATAATAATATAATAGTAGCTGTCTAAGCGTTCGAAGAAGGAGAACAGTATCTCTGAACGGTAAGGTTGAAACGTATGTTGGTCACTTAAACGTACG
>CM060321.1:5056888-5069388 GCA_030674155.1 Stramonita haemastoma | reverse complement strand
TTCCAACTTACCCCCAACCGGTAACCCCAAGAAAACAAAGCAAAAACAAATAAACAAATAACCCAAAGTTGTAAAAACAGTTTTCAAATAACACTTTATTTTAGCCTTTTATTATTTTTTTTTTAATGGACTAGACTAAATTGGAAATGTATCCTGAAACTTACACGCGATTTAAAGAAAATTAGTTTTCTTTATTTTTTGCTTGACTTCAAGATATGCTAGGTACACCAGCAGCTTCGTATGGATAAGAAACATCGGTGGGAATATTAGCAGTGTTTGGAAAAGAGACAGAGGTAGAGTAGCAGTAGCAGAGCAGCAGAGTAGTAGTAGTAGTAGTAGTAGTAGTAGTAGTAGTAGTAGTAGTAGTAGTAGTAGTAGTAGTAGTAGCACCCATCATCTCGGAAGACATGGAGTTGTGCTCTAGTCTTTAGAGCGCAAAGCTGGGTAAGTAAGTATGGAGGGAAAGCTTGTTACCCATGCAGCATACACCCCCCCTCTCTCACGCCACTGGAATGGTCCATTGGAAAGGCAAGTCGCCGTTACCAATGGTTCCAGTACCGTCGCAGGACACCGTCAGAACGTTGCCATATACAGCCTCGAACCGTCCTAGGGACTCCAACTCCCTGATTTTTTTCTCTGGATGGTGTCTAAAACGACACCTGTGTGCATGCTGGTTTAAAAAAAATGTCATCACCGCTCCTACGGCACACAATGGCCTGCTCTTCCGAAAGGCGGAACGGGGTTTTAATGTGTGCGCAAGACGTTCTGCTGTGTGTTCGCACACAGGGCCTCGGTTTATAGTCTCATCCGAATGACTTTGACATTCAGTTCGATTTTTTTGGGTCAAACTGGGAAGAAAGGGCGAGGCTGGGAATCGAACCCGGAACCTCATGGTTTACTTGTTAGAAGGCGAACGTCTTAACCATCCTGCCACCTTCCTTCCTCTACGGGGAGTAGCACTTTCTATATAGGGGAAAACATCCATCACTTAGAGCAATAGCAGTGAAGAAAAAAAAATCTAGTGGTATTAGGAAGAAAGCAAAAATTGGTTCGCACAGTAAAAAACAGTAAGCTTTCTTAAACTTTGGAAAGGTCCCATTCATATCATACCTTGCAAAAATGACATAGAAAACCCCACCCTCAAAACGCTTTGGTAACAGATTTATGTTTACATGTAGAAGAGACAGTGTGTGTGTGTGTGTGTGTGTGTGTGTGTGTGTGTGTGTGTGTGTGTGTGTGTTTTGTGCGCGCGCGCGCGGTGCGGTGTGTATGTGTGTATGGTGCGTGCGTGCGTGCGTGCGTGTGTGCGCTTGCGTGCGTTGTCGGCGCGTATTAATGTGTTTTTGCGCGAAGGTGCAGTCATGTAAAAAGGCCTCGTTTCCTTTCTCCTCACCATACTTTATTACAAAAAAGAACACAAAAGCGATTCACTACAGCAGAAAATGAGCCACCAGTTTGACATCCCCCCCCTCCCCCAAAACCCCCCCCCAACAAAAACACAAAATTATAAAAATACACACAAATATCAGACCAAAACCATAAGAAAAACTTCAAAAAAATAACACACAAAAACCTATGGAAGATAGAGAGCAAAAAAAATAAAAAAAAAAAAGAGAGACACAATTCAAGAAAATTCGAAAGACAGAAAAACTCATAACTAAAGACATCCATCAACCTGTTAGCGCACTGGCAAAAACTTCCACCGCTTTGTTGCAAAAATGGGCAACCACAAAATAAATAAGAAAGAAAAGAAAAAAAGAAAAAAGAAGATTCAAGACAATGCCATGCTGTCTCCACTATTGAAATCCTGGGAGTTTATGAACATAAGAGTAATGAGAGACGAGAGAGAAGAGAGAGAGAGGAGGAGAGGAGAGGGAGAGAGAGAGAGAGGAGAGGAGAGAGAGGAGAGAGAGAGAAGAAGGGGGAGAAAGGGGGAGGAGAGGGAGAGCCATACAATAAGAGTATAAACAGAGACAGAGATCGAGTAGTGTGTGTGTGTGTTGAGTGTGTGTGTGTGTGTGTGTGTGGTGTGTGATGTGTGTGTGTGTGTGTGTGTGTGTGTGGTGTGTGTGTGTTGTGTTGTGTTGTGTTGTGTGTGTGTGTGTGTGTGTGTGTGTGTGTGTGTGTGTGTGTGTGTGTTTGTGTGTGTGTGTGTGATTTAAAGTCCTTCCACTTCAGTGATATCAACGAAGTGTGTGTGTGTGTGTGTGTGTGTGTGTGTGTGTGTGGTGTGTGTGTGTGTGTGTGTGTGTTCTGTGTGTATGTGTGTGTGTGCGTACACACTGCGTGTGCATGCATACTTGTACGTCACAGAGAGTGATCAGCTATTGGATGAAGTGGAAGAGAAGGGTGGGGTAGGGGGATGGAAAAGGAGACTGATTCAAAAACTGATACATGGAAAAGAGCAACACAGCAACCAACTACTAGAATTAATCATTTTTTTTTATCAGATCTGATTTGTTATGCTTAAAACCCAGACTGAACTCGCTGAAATTCAGAAAGGGACATGTTCAGAATACAAAACTTCTTTAGAAGTAAAAAAAAAAAACAAGAAAGAAAAAGTATCATTAACTGCAGCTAGAAAATAATGATCAGAATAATAAAAAAAACGTATAAAAAATAAACAACAGAAGGAAAACAATTCTACGCCATCATATAAGCAGTTTAAACTTAAAACAAGAACGAACAAAACACGAAACCACCCAAACTCACATCCCCACCCCCAAATCCACCCAACTACACACATCCAGTTACATCTTTGATATTGATATCACATGTCTAGCCTGCCCTCTTCTTCCTCCTTGAAAAAAAAAAAAACCTCCGTGACCCAAAACGTTATCCCATGGCATATGACTATTTGTCTAACATGACTTCTGCGAAACACGACCAAACTCTTTTTGTGTAACTAGTTCACTAACTTTGAAGGTTACCCTTAATGTTGTCGAGCTTCAAATCTCCACGACTTGGAAATGAGCCAAGTTTGTCATGCAGTGAAATAATATCGTCTCAGGTCTGGACAGGATACACTGGACGTGTGGGCTGAGGCTCTTGCTTGCTGGCTCTGTGTGTTTATTTGGAACTGGGGTAGTCTAGTGTGTGTTGGAGGTGTGAGGGTCGTCCATCTTGACTGTGTTAACGGTTATGGGCAAAGTGATTGATATACAGAGAGAGAGAGAGAGGATGGAGAGATGAGAGATGAGAGAGAGAGATGAGAGAGAGAGAGAGAGAGAGAGAGAGAGAGAGAGAGAGAGAGAGAGAGAGAGAGAGAATGAATTATGAATGAATGATAATCTTTATTTCATAAGGGTTACAGGTAAGTATTTACGTACTTTTTGATTCGGCCTTGCCCTGATTAGGGAATATAATAGTATATATATATATATATATAGATATATATATATATATATATATATATATATATAACACATATATATATACAATATATATGAGAGAGAGAATGAATTATAAATTAATGAATAATCTTTATTTTTTAAGGGTTACAGAGGATTTACATACGTTTTTGATCCGGCCCTTGCCCTGATCAAGGAATATGTATAAAAATATCAGAGAGAGAGAGAGAGAGAGAGAGAGAGAGAGAGAGAGAGAGGAGAGAGAGAGAGGAGAGAGAGAGAGAGAGAGGAGAGAGAGAGAGAGAGAGAGGAGAGAGGAAAGAAAATATTAGACAGATGTAGAAACTGAAAGAAAAAAAAACCGGTGGGCAGAATGCTTTATATTTTGTACCGTTGCTTTACATTTTGTTCAGGCTAATCCATGTTTGAGATGTTTGTTTGCAGCTCCTGCACTAATAAGGTTATGTAGGTTTTTTTTTTTTTTTTTTTTTAAAGAATGTGATCATGATAATTGTGTTTTTAATTTTTTTTTTTTCCCCTTCTTCTTTGATTCTTTCTTTTTTTTGTTCTTTCTCGTTTTGTCTCTGACTTTCTGCCTTCTTTCTCTTCTCCTTTTTCCTTTCCCCTTTTACTAATAAACTTTGTTTATCCTGTGTATTTAATTAAAGGCCCCAAACCTGATTAGATTTTCAGGTTTAAAAGTTTGGCCTCATATGTGCAAAAAAAAAAGCATTGATTCAATTTGCTTTGCTTTGGCGGTGTGTGTGTGTGTGTGTGTGTGTGTGTGTGTGTGTGTGTGTGTGTGTGTGTGTGTGTGTGTGTGTGTGTGTGTGTGTGTGTGTGTTGTGTGTGTGTGTATGTGTGTGTGTGTTGTGTGGTGTGTGTTTGTGTGTGTGTGTTTGTGTGTGTGTGTGTGTTGTGTGTGGTTGTGTGTGTGCCCGCGTGTGCGGGTGCGTGTATGTAGTTCTACACATGCGTGCGTGCATGTGTGTGTGTGTGCGTGCGTGGGTGCGTGTGTGTGTATGTGTGTGCATGTGTTTGTTCATCCACATATGCATACGTCATGCGTGTGTCTGCAAAACGTGTTTGCTTGGTACTTTACATGTTTGCAATCAAGGCAAACGGCACTGCTATTGTGGTGTGTGTTGTGTGTGTGTGTGTGTGTGTGTGTGTGTGTGTGTGTGTGTGTGTGTGTGTGTTTGTGTGTGTGTGTGTGCGCGTGCGTATGTATGCGTGTGTGTGTGTGTGTTTGTGTGTGAGAGAGATTGTGTGTGTATGTTTGTGTGTGAGTGTGTGTGTGTGTGCGCGCGTGCGTGTGCATGTGTGTATGTGTGTGTGTGTGTGTGTTTGTGGTGTGTGTGTTGTGTGCGCGTGTGTGAATGCGTGCGTGCGTGTGTGTTCGTGTTTGTGTAAGAGTGAATGTGAGTGTTTGTGTGTGTGTATGTGCGCGCATGCGCGCGTGTGTGTGTGTGTTTGTGAACCAAACAACAGCAGCATCAGCAGAAAATCACGCTCGCACACAGACTGCATGCAGCCTTTGTGTTCCTGTTTGCTGACAGCTTGGCGTCTAACGATGCAGACGAGAAGAGTGCAAACCAAAACTGTAAACAAGCAAACCCTCCTCCAAAGAAGCCTTGTTCCGTCTGATTGGTATTCCACACATTGCCCACAACTCTTGACGAGCTGTTGGTTCTTGAATCCCCATTCTCTCTTGCTCCTTCGTCTCATTCTCCTCCTCCACTCACCTCCCCACACTTCTTAATAAGTCCCTCTCTGTCATCGTCTCGTTCCTGTAAGAACCCCTTCTCCCTCCCCCCTTCCCCGTCACGTCATCACTCCATGACTGACCTTTTGCTTAACACCTGAAAGGTCAAGGTGTGAGGGCAGGTGACTTGTGAAGAATCTTTGGAGGCTGTGTTAAAGTCCCAGTACAGTGTGTGTGTGTGTGTGTGTTTGTGTGTGTTTTGTGTGTGTGTGTTGTGTGTGTGTGGTGTGTGTGTGTGTGTGTGTGTGTGTGTGTGGTGAGAGAGAGAGAGAGAGAGAGAGAGAGAGAGAGAGAGAGAGAGAGAGAGAGAGAGAGTGTGTGTGTGTATGTGTGTGTGTGTTTGTGTGTGTGTGTGTGTGTGTGTGTGTTGGTTGTGGGGTTGTGTTGTGTGTGTGTGTGTGTGTGTGTGTGTGTGTGTGTGTGTGTATGTGTGTGCGCGCAGGCGCCCGCGTGAATGAGTGCGTACATTTCCAAACTAGGAACTACAACTGAAGCGAAACGAGTTTGATTTTGTAACCTAACTTACCCAGTGACCAGTTTGAACAAAATGTAATCCCTTTTTGTGTAATTACTCGATTTTATTCTGCCTGTTATTTTTCCGACCTTGAAGTACCATGCTAACAGGACTGCCTGCGCCAAGATTTCATAAGCAGTATTTCAGTCACAGCAATTTAAAACCCAATTTTGCATTTCTGCTTAATAGTTTGTTCAAGGTTTCGGCTTCATTTTTCCTGTTTCATGATAATATGCTTACCCTCTGCCATGATTTTAAATAACATTGTGGGCTCCAAATTTTGGCCAATTAAATCGAGTGATGTTTTGGCCTATGCATAGGAAACTGCAGGTAAGTCTATGATGTATGTCTTACTTTGGTTTCATTGACTCAGTGGGCGCAGTCTGTCTCCTTTTGTACAATATCTGCTCCACATCACAATTCACGTATGTTTGGACAATGTATTGCCACTGTGCATGGACTCTGCTATGAATGACATGCTCGTGTTAACTGAAAAAATGCGTAAAAATACGGGTAAATATAGTCAGATAGAAGCGTCTGTTGACTTTTCCCCAGTCGTGACTGAGTCTGTAATATAACCATTTCCATAGATTTGATCAATTGTATCATGAAACCTAAACGGAAATCAGTGTACGTGTTGCATACTTTTACCCAATATAAAGTTTTTGTTTGTGGATTACCAGCTTGGAAGGTTATGTTATAGTCTCACGTCATGTTCATGCAAACGTATTCAAGCACGTACTAAGTTGTATAAAAGTTTCTATGCACGTTAGAAGTTTTATATGCAGACAGTTTTATAACAATACCCGGCAAAGTAATCATACTTACCGATGAAACATCACGTTTAATAAAAAAAAATCACAGCCAAATAATGATGATAATGTTACTGCTTGTATCCCTACTACTTCTGTTACCACTAATATTGAGTAAGCGGACGAAGGAGAGCGAGAGAGGAGAGAGGAGAGAGAGAGAGAGAGAGAGAGAGAGAGAGAGAGAGAGAGAGAGAGAGACGAGAGAAGAAGAAGAGAGAAGAGAGAGAGAGCAGAGACAGAGAAGAGAAAGAGAGAGAGAAGAGAGAGAGAGAGCAGAGATGATGAGTGAGACTCGAGAGAGAGAGACCGACACACGAGAGGGGAGACACGAGATGACCCAGAAGAGAGAGGAGAGATCATGAGAGAGAGAGAGAGAGATCAAGAGACCAGAAAGACAGAGAGCCGAGAGAGAGAGGAAGAAAGAGATGCAGGGAGAAGAGAGCTAGAGAGGGAGAAGAGAGTGACGAGAGAGAGGTCGAGATGAAAGAGAGATGAAGAGACATGAGAGGACAGGAGGAGAGAGAGAGAGCGAGAGAAGGCGTGATGAGAGGAGTGGAGTGATTGATGGGAGGATGAGAGAGAGTGGGATGAGGAGAGTGAGGATGTAGAGGATGACGAGGAGTAGAGTGAGAGAGTGGACGAGAAGATGTGGTTGTTTGTGTGAGGTGAAGTTTCGTGATGACAGTAATGACAGACGGACAGACATGACAGAGACAGGACAACAGAGCAAGACAGACGACAGAGATGCTTTTGTGTTTCTTCATGATCAATCTTTCTGTAATGCAGTTATTTGATCCACACCATTCTCTGCAAGGGACCCTGCAACATTTACCCCACACTTTCTAACGTTTATATCACCTTCAAACAGTCAGTCACTCAATCAATCACAGACACTTCACAACATACCCTCCTACAAAACACAAAAGAGCAGACGTCGAAATCACACCCCCCTCCCCACTCCTGTGCCAGTGCAGGCGAGAAAGGCTAGAGAGGTGTGGACAGAACCTTGACCACTACACTGTGTCCGCCCAGTTGTCAAACACGCACAGATTGACAAGACTTTGTGGAGACAGGGGGTCAGTCAGCACAGCATTTGTCTCTCCCAATCTGAAGGCTGTGTGTTGTGTGTGTGTGTGTGGTGTGTGTGTGTGTGTGTGTGTGTGTGTGTGGTGTGTGTGTGTGTGTGTGTGGTGTGTGTGTGTGTGTGTGTGTGTGTATGTGTGTGTATGTGTGTGTTGTGTGGTGTATGTTGTATGTGTGTGTGTTGTGTGTGTGTGTGTGTGTGTGTTGTGTGTGTGTGTGTGTGTGTGTGTGTGTTGTGGTGTGCGTCGGGCGCGCGCGTGTGTGTGTGGTGTGTGTTACCACTTCTGACTCGGCTCTCTAGCAAGCAAACAGTCATTTTTTTTTTTTAGACAGCAGTCAACTCTTTCAATTTATCGTGTTTGCTTGGGATTTTTTTTCTTTTCCTTTCCTGTGTTCTGTTTTTTTTTTTTTGGGAAAAAATAAAAGTATTTCAACCAAAAAAATCATCCTTTGTTAAAAAAAAAGAAAAAGAAAATGTTCTGTAATGGTGTCTCCTTGGGGAGAGCAGTCCGAGTATCTGGTAGAGAAATATGCTGTGGCTTGAAGAGGGATACAAATACACATACGATGCACGTAAACAGATGACATTTACAAAACTGCATAACACGGGGACTGGATGTAAAAAAGCACAGAGTGCTTATCCATTATCCTCGATATAAAAGAATAAAAAAAGAAAAAAAAAACGTAAATCGGTGTCCCTGCTGCCCTGGTCTCACACTGACATCAATTCTGGTATGCTCTCCATTTCTGTGTCTGTGAAGAGTTGGTGTCAGAACCATAAGAGTGTTTAGTTTACTGGCAGTCTTTTGATGAGAGACGTTGTTGATAATCACCACTTCAGAGTGTGCAGTTCACTACAGCTTGTTGGAAACCAAACTGTATCATTTAGTTGAAGCTTAGAAAGTGTGTTTACACATGTTGAATCAGAATGTCATCAAACACCGCGTGCATGATCTCCTCTGTTCATGGCCTTACGCAACCTAACACTGATGGTTTCTACACATTTCATAGCATGATGGTTCCTATGGATTTTATATATGGTTTCCTATGATTTATAGTATTGATGGTTCCTATGGATTCATAGCATTGATGGTTCCATATGGATTTACGTTAGCTTGATGGTTTCCTATGAATTTCATAGCATTGAGGTTTCCTACACATTTCAGCATTGATGGTTTCCTAGGGCTTTCGTAGCATTGATGGTTTCCTTATGGATTTTATAGTATTGATGGTTTCCTATGGATTTCATAGCATTGATGGTTTTCCTATGGATTTCATAGCATTGTGGTTTCCTATGGATTTCATAGTATTGATGGTTTCCTACAGATTTCATAGCATTGGTGGTTTCCTATGGATTTCATAGCATTGATGGTTTCCTATGGATTTCATAGCATTGATGGTTTCCTAAAGAATTTCATAGCATTGGTGGTTCCTAGGATTTCATAGCATTGTGGTTTTCGTATGGATTTCATAGCATTGATGGTTTCCTACAGATTTCATAGCATTGGTGGTTTTCGTATGGAATTTCATAGCATTGATGGTTTCCTACAGATTTCATAGCATTGGTGGTTTTCTATGGATTTCATAGCATTGGTGGTTTCCTAAGATTTCATAGATTGATGGTTTCCTATGGATTTCATAGCATTGGTGGTTTCCTACAGATTTCATAGCATTGATGGTTTCCTATGATTTCAGACAGGCCCAAGAAATGGGTTGAAGTCATCAGCCAGGAATAGAACCATGATCTATTTCAACGGCTAGCCAGCATCATTCAGCCAATCATAGCTCAGCTTGAAGCCAACATATATTTTGAATGCGCCAGTACGACTCTAGACGTCGGACGAAAATGATTGACATTTTGGAACACACAATAACATTCAAAAGTTTGCATGGCAGTTTGTCAATTTACTCAATGACAAGTCTGATGAACATGTTTCAACAATCCTTCCGAGAGGGGAGCACAGAGGGGGGATTTTTCCCAGGAATTGACAATAAATATCCGACTCCTCTCCCCAGAAAGTCTTCGATGAAACTATAGAACAGGTCCCTTATGCAAACGCACACAGAGCATCTTACGCACACTGTAAAACTCGTTCCGACCTTTGAAAAGGGTAGGCCGTTGTGTGCTTGTGCTATGGGAACGAATACAAAAAAACAAAAAACGCATGCACACTGGTACTTAACCTGGAGTGGGAATGTGTCTACCTTAATGGTGGGCAAATAAGCATATTTGTGTTGCGGTTGTGATCCCTGAGAACTGTGATCAGTACTGAACAGATTCTGCCGGGCTGTTGATAGCATGGCTAAAGTATGTGTTCGGCACTGAACAGATTGTGCCAGCCTGTTGATAGCATGGCTAAAGTATGTGATCAGCACTGAACAGATTGTGCCAGCCTGTTGATAGCATGGCTAAAGTATGTGATCACTACTGAACAGATTGTGCCAGTCTGTTGATAGCATGGTATCCAATCCATCCAATGATGTTGCTTTGAGCCACGCCGACCGCACAGGCCATATCAGGGCTGTCACTCGCCACATTTTAAAACTCATAAAAATTATTAAAAAGTATGCAACTATATGATAACGTGGTTAAAGTATGTGATCAGTACTGAATAGATTGTGCTAGCCTGTTGATAGCATGGTTAAAGCACTTTTCTTTTGTCAGAGGACCAGAAATATGCAACGTGCTTCTCTATGTATGTTTCTGCTGGTTTCCAATTCTGTTTTTGTATGTGTATCTCTCTGCCGTTTCTCGTGATAATGATAATGGTATGGTCATCATCAAAGCCCTGTTTTCTTTCTTCTCCTTGATCTTAATTTTTGTTGTTGTTCTTTCTCTTCCATTTATTTTTCTTTCCCTTTTTTCCTCTTCTCCTCCTTCTGTGTTCACCCTCCAATTTATACTTGTTCTCATTCTTCTAAAACTCTCCAGTTTCATTTTTTCCATTTATTTCTTAAACACCCCAGTTTCAATTTTTTCCATTAGTCTCTTATACACCCCAGTTTCATTTTTTCATTATTCTCTTAAACACCCCAGTTTCAATTTTTTTGCATTATTCTTTAAAAAACCCCCAGTTTCAATTTTTTCCATTAGTCTCTTAAAACACCCCAGTTTCAATTTTTTTTCATATTCTCTTAAACACCCCAGTTTCAATTTTTTTCCATATTCTCTTAAACACCCAGTTTCAATTTTTTCGATTATTTTTTAAACACCCCAGTTTCAATTTTTCCATTATCGTCTAAATTTAGAACACATATTACACAACAGTGGTCAGCAGCCTATCAAATTCATTCCCAGCACCGTTTCAAGCTTGAAAAAAAAAACTGGACCTGTCACAATGGTGGCTGGCATTAAAGCCTCCGCTTTACACAGCCATGCGTACACTGAATGCATTTCGCTCCTGTGAGTTCGCTCCCCTTGCTTTACGCTTATTGCCCCTGGCTTACACGAGTTGACAGAAATACTGCAACGGAGGAAAAGAAGGGAGGTAGGGAGAGGATAGAAAGCTTGATAGTGTTAAACATGTTTTCACTTTTCCCTGTTGGTTTTTCTGCCTGCACAACAGCCGAAAATCAAAGACAGAGCAGCTATTGAAAATCACACGCTTCCATAAGTACTATAATCAGTCTCTGTCTCTTTTACTTTTCTCTCCTGTCATTATATTACTTTCTCTTGACTTCTCTTAAAGCTCGACCCCGTTTGTCGTTTTTTCAGATTATGTATTCGTCCTTTTGTGAATTTTTTTTTGATGTATTGTTTTTGTATCTCATTCTAGTTTTGGTCAAACGTAAATTTTGAATATTGGTGCAGGGATGGGAAACGTTTCGTTGCTTTTGTTTAAAAAATAATTCACTGCAGTTTCACACAGAGTAAGAAATGTGTTATCATGGCGATTTCTGCTCTAAATGTTTATAAACTAAAAAAACAACAAAAGAACTGATTGAATGAAGTCATTGTCATTCCATAAAATCATGAGTTACAGAAAAAAAAGTGTCAAAACCTTTTGAGGTTGTCCCCAAAATAAAGATAGGAAACGTTTTCTAATAATATTTCTAAATATGTCTACTTCAAAGATAAAAAGTTCTTACATTTTTGATTGAATAAACTTAAAACAAAGAAAAACTGGAGGAAACCTTTTTTTTTTACGAAGTAAAAAACAACAAAGAGAGGTGACATATTAATTTTGCAGAAACACACAGACATATGGTTTAAATCTCGCCTCCTTCCTTCCCTCCCCCCCCCTTCAAATTAAAAAAACAACAACCATGTTTCTTGGCGAACCAGCTTCCAAGATTTCTTCATGGCTAAAAATGAAAAATCTTAACAATTCAGTCACCACTGTTTATAACCCAGACAATCAAAAAGACCTTACTCAAGCTATTACCTCATCTCGACTTAGTTCATACCACTTGTAGCCTAGACGATCTGAAACAGGGGCTCTGTAAGGGTTATCAATTTATATTACTTAATAGTCCAGAAGGCGACAGACGCTCAATAAGGCAACTGCCATATTCATAATGTCGATTAAATCTTCCAGACGACCACGGAGGCCTTTTTCAGAGGCTATCAACCAACTTTGAAGTCAGATCATAGCCTTTATAAGAGTGTGTAAAGGTTGTCACCTCTTTCGGAATTTTGATTATAATAGAATTGAGATTATATAGAATTTCGATTATAATAAATTATTACTACTATAGCTCAGATAAGGACTGAGGCCACATCAGGCTTTTACCCCGATATTAATGAATGTTCACCATCATAACAGTTCTGGGGTGTGTAATTCGTGTGGCTGGAACACTGTACTTGTCATCTGATGGTAATGGAAGCTGTTGGGTGGATGGAGATGGATGGATAGAGTCTGCAATCAAGTGTCTGTTTTTTCCCCAGTGGGTTCCACCCCCCGGCCTTCCTTGGCTAGAGCTCTGAGGTTCACCAATGGTATTCGTATGCAACCGTTTTCGCCCATCATCAAGGT
>CM060321.1:5039388-5041888 GCA_030674155.1 Stramonita haemastoma | reverse complement strand
GTTGTTGTTGTTGTGTTTGTGCATAAATGAATGAATGCATGAATTTTTTTCAACATTTTTTTGGTTGTTGTCCCTAGGCATTTTTCAGGCTTTTTTTTTGTTTCATCACTCCTATCTCCCACTTTTGTCCCAGCTTTTGTTCCCTGGTATTGCTTTTTTCATTACCCCCCCCCCCCACCCCTTCTAAAATCTCTGCTTTGCCTCAGTCTTTGACCCCCTATTTTTTTTCCCCCAGTTCGTTTTCATTCTCTCCATTCCATTGTTTGTCTCTTTCTTGCTGATACGGCTTAGGCTGTATTGTTTTCCTGAATTTCTTGGCTACTTTTTTTTTTTTTTTTTTTTTTTTTTTACAGAACAGGTTCTGTCAATATTACTTTTCCATAAAGCTGTCCAGAAATATCGAAACAAAATTATTGAACAAAAAGTCTGTTTCAACTTTCGTCATAAACCTTGAATATACTGCTGCGGTGTAAAGAACAAATAACAGACATACACACAGATACACAGACACAGACACACACACACGCACACACACACACACAACACAACACACACACACAAAACACACACACACACACACACACACACACACACACACACACCACACACACACACACACGACACACACACACACACACACCACCACACGCACACACACACACACACACAGATACAGACACATACACACTTGCGCGCGCGCGCACACACACACATACATACATACATATATACATATATATATATATATATATATATATATATATATATATATATATATATATATATATAGTATGCACATCTATATACACAAAAGTCAACAGTTTCAGTGCAAATACCGCCAAAAGTAACTACAAACATATCAGAACTTATTCAGACTGTCTCATACCTTATGATAAAAAACAATGATAAATGACTTTTTCAACTCTTGAAGTTTTTCTGTGTATGCATAGCTCTAAAGTAACATGAGCTGATGGCATTTGAATATTATTTCGACAGTTTGCTATATCTGTGTTTAACTTACGTAGTCAAAAGTCTAGCCAACATCCGGTGAGCATTTCAGGAAATGTGGAGTTTTGGCACTGGCAAATCTGTATGAGACCTGACCTTGTACATATCAGAGAGAACAATTTTGACAACTGATATTTATATTATTTTTTTTAAATTCATTTATTTATCTTTTATTCTTTTATGTCGAGGATAATGGAATAAGCAATCATATGCTGTTTTTCACCCAGTCCCCGTGTGTATGCAGTTTTTGTAAATATTGTCATCTGTTCCCACCGGCACACAATGGCCTACTCTTTCGAAAAGCGGAACAGGATTTAACATTTAAGATACACTAGCTAGCCAACCAGCCAACCAACCAACCAGCCAACCAGCCAGCCGACCACAAGATAAATATATATATAATATATATTATATATATATATATAATATATATATATATAATATATATATATATATATATATATATATATATATATAACACCACCATCATCGTCATCAATAGGCACAGACATAAAAGGTGAAATACACCCAAAACACTGCCTGATAAAACAGTAAGAATCACACTGACCTCTGGTCGTCTCCCTCCAAGCTGTGCAACAAGACAGTCACTCGGCTCTTCTGCTAGTGGGCTTGGTCTTGTCCTGTCCAGTCGAGTGGAGACACACTGCCAGCTGACCTGAGCTGACCTGACTTGACCACTGATGCCAGCAAACCCAGCAGAGGAGGAATGCAGGGTCCTGTCAACAAAAGACACACACACACACATACAAATATACGACTAATATACTATTAATACTCTCCCCAAAAGTCTTTCGGATGAGACTATAAACCGAGGCCCCGTGTGCGAACGCACGCACGCAGAACATCTTGCGCACACGTTAAATCCTGTTCCACTTTTCGTAAGATCAAGAGTAGGCCATTGTGTGCCGGTGGGAACAGATGACTATTTACACAGCTGCATACAGACGGGGACTGGATGAAAAAAAGCTAATGAGTGCTTATCCCATTATCCTCGATATAAAAGAATGAAATAAAATAAAATAAATTAATAAATAAATAAAAAGAACAAGAAGACCGGTGGACCTAGTTTAGGATGGTGCACATAATTATATGGAGGAAGCTGGTTGCAAAATCTTCATGGGTGGCCCCCACGGTCTATACAGGACTATAGGAAAGGTGAAGGTGAAGGAGGACATACATCTTAAGGGTTTTGGTATTCTCTTTCTTTTATCATTCTCTTGTCTGCTTTTGAAAAATCATTTTATTATATTTTGATAATACAGTTTCCTTTTCTTTTATTTATTTATTTATTATCATTTAAAAAAACAACTAACATCATGTCATAAAATGAGACTCCCCGCTCCGTTCGTTATTCTCATCATCATCATCATCCCCGTCATCATCATTATTATTACAGCAAAAGCATCATATCAGCATCACCACCACCATCACCCGCCCCCCTTCATATCGACTTCTGTTATTTCTGCTTCTG
>CM060321.1:5029388-5034388 GCA_030674155.1 Stramonita haemastoma | reverse complement strand
CACAAACACACATACACACAAAACACACACACACACACACACACACACACACACACACACACACAACACACACACACACACACAAACATCACCCACAACAACATTTTGCCCACCACCTACCCCACTTTCTTCCATACTCCCTTTTCTCTCTTTTTTTAATTGACTCTTAATTTTTTTTTTACCAAGTTTAAACTTTTCATCTTCAGCTTATTTTTTCTTTCTTCTAACTTCTCACAGATTTTTTTTTAGATTATTTCGTTCTCTTTGTTCTTCTACTTTGAAATCCCTCTCTCTCTCTCTCTCTCTCTCTCTTCTCTCTCTCTCTCTCCTCTCTCTCTCTCTCTTCTTCTCTCTCCTCTCTCTTCTCTCTCTCTCTCTCTCTCTCTCTCTCTCTCTCTCTCTCTCTCTCTCTCTCTCTCTCTCTCTCTCTCTCTTCTCTTCCTTCTCTCTTTCTTCTTGCCGACTCTTGGCTAAGTAGAATGTACATTCCCAAGCAATTAAGAATGCTTGCGTTGTTTACAGAAGATTGGAGTCTCGGCTTTCTTTTTTCCTCTCCTATTCTTCGTATGTCTTTTTTGTTGTTGAAAAATGATAGCTAGTTTCGAAATTTTTCCTGCTTAGTGAAGCACCTTTGTTGCACGATTAACAGACTTTTTCAATATTTACAAAAAGACACAAAAGTAAAACAACAACCCCCCACCGCCCCCGAAGAGGAAAAAGGAAAAAAGCGAGAAGTTTGAATGTGTGTTTATACTTAAGTGTCTACATCTTGGGTATCTGCCCTTACAAAATGCGGTGAATAAGACATTCACTGAAAGTGTAGACGCGTGCAAGTGTGTGTGTGTGTGTGTGTGTGTGTGTGTGTGTGTGTGTGTGTGTGTGTGTGTGTGTGTGTGTGTGTGTGTGTGTGTGTGTGTGTGTATTGTTATTATTATTATATAAATTCTTTTATATATGAGATAATGAATAAATTCATGCTTTTTTATATCCGTGTGTATCATTTTGTAATTTGTCTCTGTTCCACTCGGACAAATTGCCTATGTGTGTGTGGTGTGTGTGTGTGTGTGTGTGTGTGTGTGTGTGTGTGTGTGTGTGTGTGTGGATGATGTGCTGCAGGTATGAAATGTGTATGTGCAGTTTCTGTTCTTTTTTGCATTCTTTGTGTATGTGGTGTGTATGTGTTTGTGATTTGATAATGAATTGATTAATATATATATAATACTAATAAATATCTATTTTTATTAATTTTATTGTCTCTTCTCACATTCTCTTTCTTTTTATATTTTTGTGTGTTGTGTGTGTGTTTGGTGTGTGTGTGGTGTGCAGATGAGCTGCTTTAGAGTATGATAATATAAATGTATTGTACGTGTTCCTTTCTCCTCTTCCTCCCTTCTTTAGACTCTATTCAGCAAGTCATTTTGTTGCATTTGCAACAAATGCAATTCATTAAAAAAGGATATACTGACACAAGGAACATTAATGAATATTGTCATGCTGTCACAGGAGTTAATTTCTTTGTATTTTGTTGTCTTTTTTCTGGTGTTTGTTGGACTTTTTTTTTTTGTTTTTTTTCTTTCTGTGTTTCTCTCTCTCTCTCTCCTCTGTCTCTTCTCTCTCTCGTCTCCTCTGTCTCTGTCTCTCTGTCTCTCTTCTTGTCCTCTTTCTCTGTTTCTTTTCTGTGTCTCTCTCTCTTTCTCCTTTCTCTTGTCTCTCTGTCTCTCTCTGTCTCTCTGTCTCTCTGTCTTCTTCTGCCTCTCTGTCTCTCTTCTGTCCTGTCTTCTGTCCTGTCTTCTCTGTCTTCTGCTTCTCTGTCTCTCTTCTTCTTCTCTGATCTTCTTCTCTTATTCTCTCTTTCTCTTCTTCCTCTTCTCTCTTCTCTCTCTCTCTCTTCTCTCTCTTCTCTCTCTTTCGGGCTTTTCTGTCTATTTTATCGTTTTTTTATCCTTCGTATCTTTCTGTTTTTTAGATCTTCCTATTTTCTTTTTTCTTTCTCCTTCCTTTTTCTGTTCAACAATAAGAGTAAGAGAGGTGAGGTGAGAGGTGAGGAGTGAGGGAGAGAGGAGAGAGAGAGAGAGAGATGATGAGAGAGTGTTAGAGAGTGGAGACAGAGAGAGAGAGAGACAGAGAAGAGAAGAGAGACAGAGACAGAGACAGAGACGAGAGACAGAGAGGGCAGAGAGAACAAGAATAGAGAGATAGAGAGGATAGACGAGAGACAGACAAAGACGAGAGACAGAGATAGAGAGAGTGATGCTTACAGGGTCAACATTTTCCAGAAGATGGGGATATATGTTTATACTTAAACCATTGACCTAATTATTCTCAAAGGATTTGAGTCGCACAACACAACACATTTGACAGACATTTAAAGGGCCCGGGAGGCAGACACAGTTACATTATACAGTTGTATTATGACTGATGAATAACATAATTATCATGAATAATGGGAATAAAGAGCCAGTTTTATTCCTGTCTTTTGTTGCGAACAAATGACTGAAATTCTGAATGAGCCAAAAGTTATCACCGTCTGTCTGTCTATCAGTCCGCTTTTCAGTCTGTCTGTGTCTGTCTCTGTCTCTTTATCTTTCTGACTGCCTGCCTGCCTGCCTGCCTGCCTGTCTGTCTGCTGTCTGTCTGTCTGTCTGTCCTGTCTGTCTGTCTGTATCTCCGTCTTTCTGTTTGTCTGTCTGTCTCTCAGTCTTTCTGTTTGTCTGTCTCTCCGTCTCTCTGTTTGTTTGTCGGTCTGCTGTCTGTCTGTCTGTCTGTCTGTCTGTCTGTCTGTCTGTCTGTCTGTCTGTCTGTCTCTATTCTCTCTCATCTTCTCCTCCGTCTTCTCCTCATCCTCCTTCCTTGTCTCCTCATCCTCATTTTTCTCCTTCTTCTTCTTCTTGTACATTATCCTGCTCCTCCCTCTTTGTTGTTGTTGTTTTGTTGTTGTTGTTTTGTTGTTTTCTTCTTCTTCTTCTTCTTCTTTTCTTTTCTTCTTCTTCTTTTCTTTTCTTTTCTTTTCTTCTTCTTCTTCTTTCTTCTTCTTTTTCTTCTCTTCTCTTCCTCTTCTTCTCTCTTCTTCTCTTTTTCTCTCTCTTCTATTTCTTCTTTTCTTCTCTTCTCCCCCCTCCTCCTTCCTTTCCTTGCCCTCTCCTCCTCCCGCCTTCTTCCTCTATAACTGCCATCTTCTGTTTTACATCGCACTCATTCTGTGAATGACATTGGTTTCCCCTCCCCCCCTTGATCCTTTCTTTGTCTGTTCTGCTGCCTGTTAGTCTGTGTAACGTTCATCTTTTGTATTTGAATGCTATTTGCATATCATAGTACAATCTCATCGTAAATAGACTTTCATGTCTGCAATTGTATATATTATATATTATATTATATATATATATATATATATATATATATATATATATATATATATTATATTATCATGCATATGCATGTCTGTGTCTGTGAGTCTGTGTTTGTTTGTCTTTCTGTGTGTTTCTGTGTGTATGTGTCTGTGTTTGTGTTCTGTCTGTCTGTCTGTCTGTCTGTCTGTCTGTCTGTCTCTCCTCTCTCTCTCTCTCATGCCAACCCTCGTGTAAAAAATACACACATATACCCCCACGATACAGTATCTGGAAACATTTCTTTTTTGGTTTTGTGTATCATGATCTGATCATTATACGTTTGCACCAACAGAGTCATATCAAGAGTTTTGCTTTTAACAAAACCTATCTTTTACATGAAACGGATTGCTCAATATCAGTTGGAATATTTCTGTCGATTCCTTTTCTACTTGCCGACCTAGTTTTTTTAAAAATATATTTGTGTTCTGTTTCTCTCTCTCTCTCTCTCTCTCTCTCTCTCTCTCTCTCTCCCCTCTCTCTCTCTCTCTCTCTCTCTCTCTCTCTCTCTCTCTCTCTCTCTCTCTCTTCTCTCTTTGTCTCTCTCTCTTCTCTGTCTTCTGTCTGTCTGTCTGTCTGTCTGTCTGTCTCGTCTGTCTGTCTCTGTCTCTCTCTCTCTCTCTCTCTCTCTCTCTCTCTCCCTCTCTCTCCTCTCTCTCCCCCCTCTCTCTCTGTGTCTCTGTCTCTGTCTGTCTGTCTGTCTGTCTGTCTGTCTGTCTCTGTCTGTCTGTCTGTCTGTCTGTCTGTCTCTGCTGTCTTCTGTCTGTCTCTTCCTCTCTCTCTCTCTCTCTCTCTCTCTCTCTCTCTCTCTCTCTCTCTCTCTCTCTCTCTCTCCTCTCTCTCCCCCCCCTCTCAAAATCACCGCGAATTGTTTTCTTCGCGAATTTCCGCATGCGTAAATACAATGTTTTCGAATTGCAAGGGTCAGATAAATGTCTCATAGACAGCCCACGCAGACAAAGACATAGAGGAAAACACAGGGAAAAACAACAAGCAGAGTGAGATATCTACCCATCACGAGAAAGGGCAGTTGAGTGCAGTACAGATGAAACGGGCCAGAAAACAACATAAAGTAGTCACGTTCTCTTTTTTTTTGTAGTTGTATTTGTTGAAAGTTTTGCTTTACTTTGAATGCTAAAGCAGCAGCAGCAGCAGCAGCAGTAGTAGTAGTAGCAGCAGCAGCATCAGCAGCAGCAGCAGCAGCAACAACATCACGACGGAATGTAGAGCAGATAAAACGTGTTGTATGGTAGTGTGTGTGTGTGTGTGTGTGTGTGTGTGTGTGTGTGTGTGTGTGTGTGTGTGTGTGTTGTGTGTTGTGTGTGTTGTGTGTGTGTGTGTGTGTGTGTGTGTGTGTGTGTGTGTGCGTTGTGTGTGTATGTGTGTATGTATGTGTGTGTGGTTTTGTTGTGTGTGTGTGTCTGGCGTGCGTGCGCGCTGCACTTGCGCGCGCGCGCGCGTGTGTGTGTGTGTGTGCGTGCGCGCGCGCGCGCTCATGTGTGTGAATTAGAATCAGAAAACTTTCTTGCCATCAAGTCAGAATGAGACACCCACCCACCAAGCAACCTATAGAAACTTGACAAACATTAAACTTTAATATCATTATCTTTTTTTTAA